>JADRCD010180427.1:0-19956 GCA_019843815.1 Montemys delectorum
TGTATCTATGTATCTCTCTACCTTATCTCTATACATAATCTATCTATCTATCTTTCTATCTATATGAAATATGCGTCTACTTCTATTCAGCTTCTTAATGCTGGAGTTAGATTGTAGAAGTGTGCCACTACACATGGCCTGAGATTCTACAAGAAGTTTCCCAAGTGACATTTCCAGTCTACAGGTTTTGCTCCGTCATAAGGGTCTAGAAGATAAGGTGTGCTGCTGTGGCTGCTGCAGACACTGCACGCCCTGTTTCCTCCATCCCCATCACCAATGAGAGAGACAGCAGTCAACAGTGAAACGGGATAGACTTGCTCTATTTGCAAGCTAAGGACACACAGGCCAGCTCACCTCCCTTCTCCCTTGTAGAGTATTCTGTTGTTACTGGACTTATACAAGTAGTCCGTCACACAGCTGATTCTACAAGCACCTTGATTCTGCTGCCTTGATGGCTAGTTATCAGCAGGCTCATTTGAGGTGCTCAGAGTAACACCTTCTAAACTCTATGTCTTGGAGCGAAGCGTTTAATAGGGGTTTCGTAAGAAGGGTACTCTCTACTTGAATCACGGGTTTGGATCAAAGTTAGGCAAGTGGGGCATGGGCATGTGAAAAGCTGCTGTCATACCTATTTTTAGTGACAAATCTTTTGCCGTTTCTGTGGTCTAGATAATGACTTTCAACATCTCTGATGCTGCTGAGACCTCAGAGAGGCAAATGCTGGGCTAGGCTCCGTTCCTCCAAAGACAGAGGCTGGGGTGGAGGCACCTAGCTCCTCCTGCAATACTGGCCCCATTGCACGTGATGAACAGCGTGAACTCGATGGAAAACTGAAGCTAGGCTTCCCTGCTACCAGTTTCCCAGGGATGAGACTCTCCATTAGTGAATGGGCTATACCACTGGGCTAGCATGGACACTGACCTTCCCCGAGGCCAAAGAGTACCTGGCATGACCTTGCAAAGTTCTCATTCCTCCTGCCTGACCTCTGGACCCATTTGATTTCAATCTAGACCCTTTAAGATCCCAGTGGGCTTTCAACCTTGACTTCCAGCTCTTTAGAATTATCTCCCTCTGGACTGCCCTTGACCTGTAAACTTCTGTCCCACAGTTTTAGAGCTATCCCATGCACATCCCTCCCCAGCATCCTGGATTGGTGCCTTACTTACTCATGGGGTCTCTGGCAAAGACAGCATCCGATGGAGGCCCAGGCTCTCCAGGGCCCGACAGAGTCATGGCTGTCACCCGGAACTCATACTGGCAACCCTGTCGCAGATCCACCACAGTATACCTCCTTTCTGTGAACACCACATCCCGTATTAGTCTCCCATGGTGGAACCAGAAAATGAGGACTTAGTTCAGCACTCCAATATTCAGGAGAAGACCCAGCACAGCCCTCCTGCATCGCATCAACCAGGTGTGACAGAGCTGCTTTAGAGGTGAAAGGCGTTTTCATCCCCATCTGGTCTGGTTTGCCTCAGCCTGGCTAGATGGTCATGATGTCTCAGATCCATGCTGCCTCATAGAGTCATCATACATTAAATACTAAATGGTGACATTAGAGGTGTGAGGATATGGTCCTCAAGTAGCCTTAACTCGCAAGCGACATCACCATTACAGGACCCCTGACGGTTTGTTCTGAGCCTGGTGTTGGGCTTCCGGTACACACAGAGCACAGCCACGAACGGGGTTCTGGTGGCTCCCTTCACACCTGCTTCAGCCTCAGTCTCATCCGGATTCTTTCTTATCTCTGGAAGCAGCTAGTCTCTAGGATGCTTAACTAGAGGGCTGGGGATCACTTCCGTTTGTGTTATCAGCAAGGAAGCTGAGATCTCCAGAGGAAGTGGGCTGCCCATGGCCAAAGCCTGAAGTGTACGTGATGGGGAGCAGGGAGGAGAGCTTTGCCTCTGGCTTCCAGTCTGAGACTTCTACCCTAGGGGGTCCTCAAGCTCAGCTCTGCTGATAGACCTTGCCGGATGAGTCTTTGGGGTTTGGGGGTGGGATGTCTAGCAGCATCCTCATCTTCTTCAGACAAGACGACAAGAGCATGTACTCTCCACCCAGCTGTGACTGTCACCAATAGCTCTAGACACTGCTAAATGCTCCCCAACCCCCACCGTGGGGACAAAAACCACACCAGCTGAACAGCAACTATGTTAAACTGATCTGCACGAGTGACACCAAGGGACTCTGCGGCCAGGAGAGACTCAAAGACGACTCAGAATGGGGTCAGCGAGAGGCCGCCCTCAGACCAACTCACCAGACACGGGCTGCTCATTCACAGTCATCCAGGTGGTGCTCCCCTTCTTGCGCTTCTCAATCAGATAGCCCCGGATGTGGGTACTGCCGGGGCCCTGTGGTGCCCCCCATGTGAGAGTGATGCTCTGGCTGGAGGCTGACAGGATGGCTGGGGCAGAAGGGGGCCCCGGGAGGGCTGAGGGCAGAGCGTGCCAGTCAGCGGAGGTAGAGGCAAGCACCAGCTATGGGGAATCTAGGGGCACAGTCACACTCCGCCTTCTGAAGCATTCTGGTGTTGAGTCAGTTTTCTCTGGGACACTATTCTGGCTGCTCTAAGACAGAGATGACAGAACCGAAAATGCTTTCTAGCATTGGTTGAAGCCAGTTCTGAGATTCCCTTTACCTCACCCTCTGATAGCTTGTTCCAAAACAGGGACACGTGATAGAGAATGATGTTGACCAATATGCAGGTCCTGAGAGAAAGGGGCTGTGTGTCTCAGCCTTGAAGAACGGTAAAAGGCCACCAAGTTCCAAAAGGAGCCGTAGTAAGGAGTATCCACTGTGCTCTACAAAGGGCTCATGTCCCACCCCACTCCCATCCCCGAAGCATAGCTAGCTGTACTCCCACCACAGCACAGAGAGCAGAGGAGTCCTGTATCCAAATGCCGCCTGTTCTCTCACCCTCAGAAGCCACCAACACCTCCTCAGACTCCAGGGCATCCCCGGCTCCCTCTGAGGTCACAGCCCGCACACGGAAGGCATACTTCCTGCGCTGCTCCACGCTGGCATCGGTGAAGCTGGTACTGTCTGGTGGGGGCTCGCCCACTTTCAGCCAAGTGCTCCTTCCAGCCTGTCGCCTCTCCACCACATAGTGTTGTATGACCTGGCCCCCATCGTCCCTCGGGGGTAGCCAGCGGAGGCAGACACCTGCTCTGTGGCAATCCTGAACCTCCAGGGGTCCTTGTGGGGGCTGAGGCTTGTCTGAGGTCCCATGGGGAGAAGCAGGAGGAGAGAGGAGTCAGAGAAACGGGGAGGGGCGTGGTACTTAACCCCTCATCATCGGATAAGTCTACAAAGGGGTGGACAGCCCAGAGAAACACACGATCCCTGACACAGCCAGAGACTGAGGCAAGGTGGAGCTCATGGGTAGGTTCCAAATGTCTCTTGGTGTCTCTGATCTCTACTTCCCCCAGTCCAGCCTTAGGAGATACCATGGAACCTGCAGCCTGTACCCAGCCCCATTCAGTAGCCAGCATGGCTTCCTGCTTAGCACTTTCGTATAGGCAATCTGATTTTGCTGGTACAGACGAGGAGCTACCATTCCACTAATCTTGCCCAGACTCTGTTGTGTTAGCGCTCGCACAACAGGCTCTACCAGCCTGTAGCTGGCCTTGGCTTATCTCTTCTTCCTAGGCAGTCTGGGGTCAGGGAAATGGACCAGTAGGGGTGGCTTGGATCTTAACTCTCAGGCAAATGAAGACTAAGGCTAGCACAGTCCATCCCCAGACCCCGTCCTGGGACCCTAGAACCCTGGGCCCTGGTTGGAGAACAGACAGGGTCAGCACCTATAACTTGCAGTGTGAATTCAGCTTGCACACAGCCTCCCTCGCTCCTCAGCGTCACGCTGTACCGGCCACTGTCCTTCCTGCACACACTGGGAAGGCACAGCCGTGTGTAGTCGTCTCCCAGAGCCAGTTGGATGCCCCTGTGGTTGCCGCCCACCACCTCACTCCCATCTTTCCTCCAGGCAGCCTGAACAGGGAGGTGGCTCTGGAAAGGAATTTTCACAGTGACTGGCTTCCCAGCCTTGAACACCAGTGGCCCTCTCAGTGTCTCGGTCACGTCTGGAGCAATGGTGGGGGGATCTGGAGATAAAAACAGAGTAAAATAATCAGAGAGGACCAAACACTGGGCCGCTGGGAATCATAGGAAGAGCCTAGAGAAGGAACTCCCTACCCCACCTTATGAGGACTAGCAAAGGGAATGGGCTGGGTCTGAAGCAGGAAAGACTAGGGTCAGACCTCACCAAGGACTTCCTGGTAAGGAAGGAGATAAGACGTTGGGGTGGGGAAGGCATGGGTTGGCTTCATAAACAATCTTCATAGACTGAGAAGATTGCAGACATGTCAAGGATTCAGGACTTCCACAGAGGGGCATTTTCACCTGGTGCAGAAATTATGGGGCAGGGAAGGGCTGGGCCTCACCCCGCACCGTCAGGCTGGCCTCACTGTGCTGGCGGCCGGCTACAAAAGTGTATCTTCCAGCCTGGGTCCCCTCTATGTGGGTGAGGATCAGTCTGTGCGTGAACCCATCTTGCTCAAAGATGACTCCGTCTTGGGCAGTGAGCTGGAGGTAAAGATCACCATGGAGACGGCCACTCCCCACCCTGTCCAGTTCAGCACTAATAAGTGCCCTGTGGACTAGATGGTCATTACCACTTGCCACCATGCCTCTCCGTGCTGCTCGGAGAGACCAGTGAGCCCAGCTGGCCGTCAGCTCTCAAATCAGCCCTGCGAGATCAACGCCGTTATGAGGCCCATTTTATAGATGAGCAACTCGTCCGAGGTCACATGATTGCCTGTACCCAGCAGAGCGGGGATCAGGAGTCAGACTCCACTGACACCACCACGCTGTGCTACCTGATGTGACTGCCTTGATGGGTCTCAGAGAGGCTGCTCGGAGAGACCAGTGGGCCCAGCTGGTCAGGATGAAACCAATGTGCCTGTATAAGGCCTTGGGGGCTGAGAGGAACTCGTGAGAGAGGATGATGGGAGGGGATCATTCATTGTTCATAATGTGTTCATTCAAAACACAGCACACATCCAGTGTCTAAATGTCTCCCAGAGTAGAAACATCAGTAAAATAGTGAAATATAGCGAAGACTCCTATAAAGTCTCTTCCGTCTACTTCTCTGCTTTGCCATGTTCCCCAACCCCATTAGTTAGGAAAGAGGGACTACGAGGTGTGAGGTGTCGGTACCTTGACTCCGTCCTTGAACCAGGTGCCAGGTCCTAGGTCACGGGCAAGGGTACAGGAGAGCATGGCAGCTTCCCCGAGTTGCACCTCTGTGTCAGTCAGACCCTGAGAGAAGTGGTCCATGGATCCTAGAGAGATATGAAGCGAGTCCCCAAAGCCCAGCCTTGGCCTGTATTGAATCCTGGGGAGCCTGTATGGGAGCCCACAGGGCTCATCCAGACCCAATGCCCAGCCTCTTATTTCTCTAGGCTGGAACACAGATGAGGATGTAAGGCAGATGCAAAGCATCCCCCGCAAACCCTCAAGTCCCACAGATAAGACATCTGGAGCCACAGAGGCAAGCTAATACTCTGGGACTTTGGACATGGGGTTTCGAGAGCTAACACCAAGCAGACCTTTGAGTTTCCCACAGCTTGGATCCCTCCTGCACGAGGAGAGGGAAGGAGGGGGGCTGCTCCCTGATTTTGCAAGGGATTCTGGGACATAGAGACACTGGTAGGGATGAGTTCCTGTGCTGAGGGTAGAACTGGCATGTAGGTACCCCGGTGTCCAAGGACTCTACCCTCTGGCTCCACCCTACAGGAGCCACCAGCTGGGAGTACCTACCTCGGGCCTCCGAGGAAGAGCAGCCAGTGCCAGGCTTGTATCTGGATCTGGGGCTCTGGGTAGCATCTTGTGCCTGGCCACAGACATCTGACCTGCCCTCCTGGGTATCTCTCCTGCTGCCAAGATGCCTGTGGGGGCCTCGCCTCCCGTCTTCACTCCAAGGTTCTCTGAGAGACCCTCTGTCCTCACTGCCAGTCCAAGGTCCCAGACCTCTGGCCTCCTCTGTGGTCACTCTCTTTGCTGATCCAACTTCAGTCACAGAGTGCACCTGATGTCTGCTTCCACAGGGACCAGGTTTCCTGCCTGACCAGCCAGGGTCTTTCCCTCCCTGACTCTCAGACTTTGTTGAGGTCCTGGATCCTTGGACCTTGCCAGTCTCAGCCTCCCAAGACCCTGACTCCTGGAGGGATCCTTGTCCTCCTCCCTGCTCTCTCCCTAGTTGAAAACCTGGCTCCTGGATTCCTCCTGATACACTTTTGAAGTCCCTTCTGCCTAAGGGGCTGTCTAAATCATTCCGGGGTTCCTGAGGTTTAGATGTGACACCATCTCTGTCGATAGTGGAATCCCTTCTGCCTGGGACCCTTGAGCTCTCTGTAAAACCAGTCCTGCCCCCTACAAACTCTGAGCCTCTGCTCTCCAAGGAGTGTGGTCCTTGACATTCACCAGCAGCCTCTTGGCCAGTTTCACAGCTCCTGCCCTTGAAGGCTCCTTGTCCCTCATGGGTTTCTCTGAAAATGCCATCATTCTCCTGCAGTGAGCTAGAAGCCCTGAAGCTGCCTTGAACCTGGTCTCCCCAGCCTGCAGCCCGAGTGTGGCTCGTGGCTTGCCCACGGTCAGGTCCTGACATTACCTTGGTCTCTCTCTCAGCCATAGAACTTCTGTCTATCACCTGCCCTACCCCTGACAAACTTCCAGAACTTGCTCCCCTTGTCCTGTCATTCAGCAACGAGCCTTCACATCCCTGAGGTGTCACTCCCTGCTGGCCAGCAATGCTACATCTTCCTGTTGTCCCCAGACCTGATTTATTAAAGTCAAAATCATTTCCTGACTCCAGAGCAACTACCCTTGACCCACTCCCATCCTCCACTGTCCCTCTACTATCAAGGAACCTAGATGTCCCTATAACTCCTGCTTGGTCTACAGATCTGCCCTCCCCACTGGGAGTCCCTCTGTCCCTAAGAGACCCTTGGAACCCAGAACCATCTTTCCATTCTCTGATACCTGTTTTCCCCACAGAGCTAGCAGCCCCCAAGGCTCCAGGAATTCCTGAGGATCCACAGCCCCCAAGACTGTTCTTGGTACCCTGTCCACTTGAAAAGACATGTGGCCTATCTTGTGTCCCCAGCTTCTTTGGGTCCATAGCACTGTCCCTGTGTGCTATGCCACCTGTAGTATCCAGCATTCCAGCTATCCCAGAGCCCACCTCATGCCCTGTTGCATCTGCAAGCCCCATTCCTCTGCCTTTCTCTCCACTATCCCTGGAGTCAATCTCAGCTACTCCCTGATAAACTGACCCAAGACCCACAGATTCACGTTCTCTGGGTACAGCCAATGACCCTGGTCCTCCTAGTCCCCCTGAACTGTCTGCAAAGTGCACTTTACTCTCTGACCCCATTTTCCCAGGCCCCACTGAGCTTCCCTTATAACCAACCTCACTCTTGGATTCCATTCTTCCTATTTCTCCCAAGCCATCCCTTAAACCTGCCTCATTCCATGACAAAGTGTCTCCAGAATGTTCTAAACCACCTGCCTCATTCCTTGATGAAACAAGTTCAGAAGCTCCTAAACCATTTTTATAGCCTGTCGGACCCCCTAATTCCCTGACCCCATGACTCTCAATGTTGTTCTTATAACCTGCCTTATTCTCTGACCCCATAATTCCAGAACACCCAAGATTATTCCTATAATCTACCTTACCCCCTGAACCCACGGCCCCAGAGCCCCAAGTTACACTTTTATAACTTGTCTCACTTGCTGGTCCCGTTCCTCTGAGACCTGACGAGCTATCTCTAAATATCACCTCACCATCGGGTCCTGTTCTTTCAAGCCCAAGACTCTGTGACTTTTCTCCATAAGCTGTTCTGTCACCAGCTCTCCAAGGCTCTGGAATTCCAGACCCATCTCTGTAACCTAATGCATTGCCAGACACTTGAGCCCAGTGGCCCTCTGAACCCACCTCAGCATGAGGAGAGGGGGCCCCGGGGTGCCTGGCTTTGTCCCAATTCCCAGTTCCAACTGCAGAGGTCCTGGCACCAAGACTGGCACTGATCCCTTCTTCATCTCCTTCCTTGTCCCCTCTCCCCAGAGACCCTGGTCCAGTGGATAATGGAACCCCAGTGCCATTGCCGAAGCCCCATTCCCTAAAGGCCTCCAGGACTCTGAAGTCCTCATAATCTCCAGTGTGACCCCTAGAACTTAACCCTCCGGTGTGCTCTGGTTCTGCTTCTGTATCTCTCTCTCCAACCTTGCCTGCTATTCTGGAGTCTTTCATACCATCTCCTCCCACAGATCCCACTGTCCCAGAACTCCCTAAGCCACAGGCATTGTGGTGTTTTCCAACACAGCCTGTTTGACCGTGGCCTTGAAATACATCCTTATGCTGAGCTTCACTAACGGGCATTCCGTGAAGGCCACCCGAACCATTTCTGAGGCTAGCCTCTCTCCCAGATACCTTTCCTGCAGGACCATACTGCCCTTTGTTTCCAGACCATAATCCCCGAGGCACCCCTGAGTCATGACTGTAAGTACCCCGCTCCCCAGACTCTGTCTCCGCAGGTGCCCCACAGGTGGCTTTGCAACCAATATCAAGGCCAGACCCTGTTCCTTCCTGCATCTCGTACCCATCACGATAAGTAGCTCCATTCTTAGAAACCATCCCTTCAGAACACTCCCAGCCCTCCTCATTCCTAGACTCCGCCCACTCTGGACCTCCTAAGCCATCGTTACAGCCCATCCCACTTCTGGATCCTTTTTCTCCGGACCTCCCTGACCCATTCCAGAACTCTTCTTCGGATCCCACTGCCCCTGGGTCTGTTAATCCTTCCATGTGTCCCAGTGTTCTGCCCAAACTCTGGACACCCAGGCCCGGGGATGTAACTAGCCTGTGGTTTCTCGAATCTACCCTCTGACCAGACATCGTCAGGGCAGCCACTTGGGAACCGCCCATGCTCCCTTCCTTCCCACCAGACCCTAGCACTCTAGACCCACAGTGGGCCCCTATCTTTCTGAGATTGGACCACGTGTCATCCCGAGGACCCATGTTTTCACACTCTGGTCTCCCTGCTTCCCTCTGTCCCACTGTCCAGCTCTGAGAAAACTGGACGCTTCTGGAGCCTTCCTCTGTTTTGCCCAAGGCTCCAACTGAGCCTTGACCACTCCTTCCCTGAAACTCTTGTAGGCCACCTTTCTGATTCCTGAGATCTTCTGGGCCTTCGGGGCCAGGTTTGTAGTCCCTCCCCACAATCCAATGACCATCTGCGCCCTGGAAAGAACCCTCAGCACTGGCCTCAGGACGCTTGCACCCCGGAAGTTTCCTGTCTCCAGAGAGTGATGATTTCTGGGTGTCACTGCCGGCAGATGTCTGTCCTGGATATCCCCCCGCCTCCCCGGACACCCCAGCATCTCCACCTGCCTGAGCGCCCGGGCACTCAGGGCCCATGCCTGCCTTGGAACTGTAAGTTTCTCCTCTAGGAAACTCAGGGACACAAGGACTTCCTGCACTGTTGCCTTCTCCTTGAGTGTCCCCGAGGCCGGCTCCGTTAGCCCACCCTGCCGCTGCTCCCCTCTCCCTTCTCGGGTCACCCCTTCCTTCCATCGCATCCAGACGATCACTCCACATTTTTGTCCCCTCCTTTTTCAGTTGAAACCCCTCAGCATCAGACTGGGATCCCCACAGCTCCCTCTGCCCTGCCCCGGCTCCCAGCTGAGGGTCGCAGAGTTGTCCCTGGCCATGTCTGTCCAGTTCACTGCCATGGCCCTCTCTGTGTTCCCATCCATATCCTCTGCTCTCAAGCCTTCTGTCCTGAGGGTGGCTGGAGCCAGCCCTCCAGCCTCCTGCTGTCCCCCGTGTGCCATTCTCACTGTCATCTCTACCAGGCCCTTGTTGTCCTCTCTCCATGAAGCCCAAATCTGATCCTGTGTCCCCAACCTGGAGATGTGGCCTTCTGGGAAGGCTTCCACTACAATCTCCCTCTCTGTGGGGCTGATTGTCCCCTGGAAGAGTGACCCTGCCTTGCTCTCCTTCCAGAAAGCTCTTTTTGTCCTGCCCAGGTCCCCAGATAGAATTAGCTATGCCTTCATCCACCACCAAGGGATAGCCATGTTTGCCAGGAGCACCCCTGTCTGGGCTTGCTGTGAGCTGTGCCCCACTAGTCGCCTCGAGGGAACCCTGCTCTCTGGATTGCCCTCCCTTGATGCTGATGCCCCCAGAGTCTTCTGCTTCGGAGGCCAGAGCTTCTGGTGTCTGCAGCCGGTGGTCAGTATCTGTGGTCTGAGGGCCTTTATCCTTCCCACCTTCCGTGAGATGTTAATTACACAGAGGTCATTAGCCCATAGAGAGACAAGAGAAAAGACCCTGTTAAATGAGGGCAAGGCGCCTGTCTGTCTGAACGGCTATTTTGCCTAGTCCTCACCTCCACTTCCACCCCCAGCCCCGTTGGAGAAGCTGCCCATTGGAGGAAAAAAATTAAAACAAAACAAAACAAAACAAAACACCACCACCCGCCCGGCCTGGTCTACAGAGTGAGTTCCAGGACAGCCAGGGCTACACAGAGAAACCTTGTCTCGAAAAACCAACAAAACAAAACAAAACAAAACAACACCAAGGATGTTTCAGCACATTGGTAAACATCATCCATCACCTCCTCCCCCAGGCCTGTATCCACAAGCTACCCCATCCTGCCCCACGGGTCATGTGGTTTGGGCACATAAGCGTACTGTGTCAAAACTGAGAATTTATCAAGTTGCTGTGGGGTTTAAAGACCCATTTGTCCTACTGTCTGCCTCGCCTCTGCCCCCCTTCACAGTTTCTGGGGATCATATTGTCCCCCCAGATGTCAGCGCTTGAGAAGATTAGGGCATTTCCTGGCATAAGCCCTGTCTCAAGTCTTGGGCGGCGGGGGGAGGGGGGTCATCCCAGATCCAAAGCTCATGAGTAACCCTAAGAGGTCTAATGGGGTACACACAGCTGGGTTTGGCAGGCCATGAAGAGGCTGTGTTATACTCAATCAAGAAGAGCTCGAAGGAGCCTTCCTCATTCTCTCTGAGTGAGAGAAGTATCCAGAGCGGATGACAGAGGGGAAGAAAGCCTTCCTGTCTGCACTCTGAGTCCTTGTCTTGGTAAAGGCAAGGGAATTCAGAAACGTGTCCACTCACCTTCGACCACCAGCCAGGCACTGGAGGCATGGAGCCCCGTGTTCAGCGAGTAGAGGCCCATATCTGAGCTACTGGCCCCCTTCACAACCAGCCGGTGGGTTAGCCCATCAGGGGACACAAATACTTCATATTTGTCACTGAGCCGCAGTGGTCGGTGCTGGAAATGCCAGATGGCATTGGGACAGGGGTTGGAGAGGGTACATTCAAAGACTGCATCACCCCGTTCTTCGCAGCGGGCCTCTGCCAGTGGGACCACCACTCTGGGGGGGATGGCTGCCAAAGAAACAGGAAAGAGGATGTATCAGCTCTGTTATGTGACACGGGGATGTCTGAACACCGGGGCTAGGAATTAAGAGACCTAGTCCAGAGTAGTTTGCCATAACCTGCCTGTCGGCTTGTCTACTTATCTGCTTGCTCAGTCCCTGCAGCCACCACCAGGTCCATACCGAAAGCATCGGTACCCTCATACACACAGAACACGTCGGGTTGGGATCATGTTATGGTCGCCGAGAGAACTTAGGCTCTCTTTTTGACAAACAAGAAGACTGAGGCTTAAGAAATTAAAAGATCTAGGGATAGCAGTATATATAAATTGATAATCCCAGCTACTGGGGAGGCTGAAGAGGGAAGAGTCACAAGTTCAAGGCCAGCTTGTAGCATAGTGGGTTTGTGACCAGCCTGGACAGCTTTAGAGAGAGCCTTTCTCAAAGTAAAATAAGCAACTGGGGGACTGGTATTTGCCTAGAATAAGCTAGGCCCTGTGTCAAAAAAAAAATTAAAAAAAAAAAAAAAAAAAAGAGTTGTCCCATCCTGATAGCTAAGAGGTGGTCTACTCTGAAGGTCATGCTACTCTGCCCATGTCACATTGTCCTGGGCTTTCAAAGCCCATGCTAGAACCCTAGGCCTGCTGGGTGACCCTTTCTCTACTTGTTCTTCAGCCTTGGTTCAGCCTTGTTCTTGATGATCTCTCTTCCCATGGCTTTCTCCTCTAGCTCTCTCCTTGTCCTCTTAAGAGGCCCCCGGCCATGTTCTCTATAGATGGTATAGACACAGGAGCCCACACATACAGGATAGAGGTCAAAGATGGGCACAAGGTGGGGAAGGAACACAAGATGCAGGACTAGAAGAGGCCTGGGCTGTATGGGTCTGCCTGGCCCAGGTGGAAATTCTTCTGTGAGAATTGTGGGAGAGGCGGACATTTATCAGAAGGGGTGATGTTGTAGCAAGAGGGCAAAGTCTGGGTCTGATCTGAAAACAGTCAGCTGCAACAGAAGGTCTGTGGGCAGGGGCATGTCATATATGACTGTGTCCCTGAATCACTCCGTAGAGCCCAGCTGGGTACCAGGAGGATCTGGCTGCATCTCTCTTCCTAGCTGTCTTTGCAGCGCCACCTTGTGTCATGTATCCCGCTCTACAACACCAGCATGGACCCTCTCCTCTCCCCTGTGCAAACTTCTGTGATGAAGAACACTCACTGCTGGCCTCTAGCTCTGTGGAGAAGACCACAGCATCTTCCACCATGACCTGGTAAAGGCCAGCGTCCTCCGGCCGCAGGTCCTGGATCTGGAAGTGGTAGCGTTTCCCCAGCCGTCTCAGACAGTGCTTGGTCTGGTTATCAACACCGTAGGGGATCATCTCACCATCCTGAAGCCATGAAAGGGTGGTTCAGGGCCTCGGTGGGTCCAAAGAGCCTCCTAGCCTAGCCTCAATCTGGTTACTGGGCCAGGTCAAAGACAACTTGATCCTAGAACCATAAAATATGTGGGGTTGTGGGATCAGGGCAGAGAGCAGAGCCTGGATGTGGAGGGATGGGTCATGAGGTAGGTGGGAATATATGTTCTAAGGATGTGCAGGCCTCTTCCCATGAGTGGAAAAAACTATGCCGTTTATGCAGAGGCATCTGAATCTGCTGATACAAGTTGTGCTTAAGAGAGAGTTGCAACATAGACCTGTGTATTAGCAGGAGAGGTAATCCTATGACCTGAGACCAGGTCATTCAATCACCCAGGAAAATGTTCAGAGAATGTCTTCAGGGATGCACAAAATGTAGTCATTTATACATACATATCCTTGCTAAGTCCTATACAGATCTGCTATGTGCCGAGAATTGACAATCAATCGCTAACACTTATCAGCTGCCTGCTGTGTGCCAGACACTATCTCAGGTACTTGAGATATTACAATAAACAAGGATTCCTGACCTGAGGAAGCTAAAAACCCCCCATGGGAGAGAAAGAGAAACCATAAGCACTAAACAAGTCATTAATTTGTATATGGAAAAATAGAAGTAAGAAAGAACAGAGCGGGATAAGAGAGTAACGGTCTCAGGAGCACCAGGGTAGCGCGGGGAGCTCAGCAGAAGCACTTGGGTGAGATAAGGGAATTAACCGCACGGCTGTCAGACATGAGCGCACCAGGCACACTGAGCAGCTAGAGAGAACAGACACAAGGCCAAGGAGCAAGGACAGGGTAGCAAGGAAGAAAAGAGACAGATGGGAGGAGCCAGGTCCCAAGAGCGGACATGCATGCAGTGTCATTTGGGCATGGCAGTATTCTGTGAGGTAGCTCTTCTGACCTCTCATTTCAAAAATCAGGAAGCTGAAGCACAGGGCAGATGTCTATCCTGAGGCGGTGGAGCCAGGGTGAGTTTGGCTGCAGAAGGGATGCGTGTTTCCGGCCCACATACCCTTCCTGGCTTCACATGGTTGGCATGCACTCAGAACTCTGTTCTTACCCTGCTCTGGCATTAGACTCTCTCTATAGAGAGAGAGTGACAGGCCTGGCTCAAGGAGGGAGAAGAGGTTTCTGGAAGCTGCTCACACAGGGCGTCACCTAACTCTAACTGGGAACACCATGGGTGAATGCTTACCACCCGGGTGTTCTAGATGATTCCATGGGATCCGTCACTTCCCTACCAGGACCTGCAACCCCTGTCAGGGCCTCTAGCCTCACCTTGTACAGGTAAATCTTGCTCTCGAGGTTCTTGAGATCCAGCTCCAGGTCAAACGTAGCGACTCCTTCCTTGGTGACCTTGATGTGTCTCAAGTTGGCAATGGCACTGACATACTAGAGGGCAGACAAATCCGTTAGAGGAGTGCAGGATCTGGTCTCAGCCCTGGCCTGCAATGTCCCTGAAGAGTGGGAATTTATGGAGGTACTCCAGTGAGGATACTTAAACCCTCAAGGAAGAAAATTCAATGATAGGAAGTCAGGTGAGGGAGGAAACTGAGAGACGGCTCTGGGTGTCCATTCATCTGTCCCTCCTGCTAATAAACATTAAGTGAACATCACTAGACAAAACTATGTGCTAAGGGTGGGGGCTGGAGAGTTGGCTCAGCGGTTAAGCTCTGACTACTCTTCTAGAGGTCCTGAGTTCAATTCCCAGTAACCACAAGGTAGTTCATAACCATCTGTAATGAGATCTGGTGTCCTCTTCTGCTCTCTCTGAAGACAGCTACAGTATCTTCAGCTACTCTTCATATACATAAAATAAAATAAAGAGAGCCGGGCGGTGGTGGCACACGCCTTTGATCCCAGCACTTGGGAGGCAGAAGCAGGTGGATTTCTGAGTTCAAGGCCAGCCTGGTCTACAGAGTGAGTTCCAGGAAAGCCAGCCAGGGCTACACAGAGAAACCCTGTCTCGAAAAACCAAAAATAAATAAATAAATAAATAAATAATTCAAACAAAACAAGACTGTGTGCTAGGCCCTGTGTTGATACAGCTAAGAATTGTTGAAAGACATGCTGAGGCCTTTGATAAAAAGCCATTTCCACAATGATGAAAATTGGTTGCTTTTCAACCCCAGAAGGAAAAAAAAAAGTAGACTTATGTCATGTTAGACATAAGAAGGAACTTCCTATGTAGGTTGTAAGATGCTGGAATCAGAGTACTAGAAATAAGGCCCCAGATCTGGCAATGATAACAAGGATGACAAGGATGACAGGGGACATTCATTAGGTCCTTACTACGTGTTAGGTACTGGGCTAATTGCTATAAACACATTCTCTTAATTATTCTCTCAGCCCTACAGGTTAGGTTGTGCTAGAATCCTTGTTTTACATAGGAGGAAATCAAGACACTGAAGCCCTAACCTTTCTGAAGTTTAGAGTTCAATAAGTATCAGACCTAGCTATCAAAACCCAGAGCAAGCTTAGAAGGCTGGATCCTTAGCAGGACCTCTCCGTGGGGCCAGGTGGAGGTAGACTGTCTACTGTATTGGGTTCTCCAGAGCCATCTCCAGATGTGAGGCTCTTCCAGACCTTGTGCTCCAGGTGGGGGTGGGGGCAGGGCCACACTACCTGGGCCATTCTGTCCTCCTGTTCCTTCTTCATCTCCTGCAGTTTGCGCAGCATGCCCCGGAAGTCAACGATACCATACTGCATACAGATCTTCTCATAGTCCTTACGGTCTGCAGTCATCAACAGCTGCCACACCTGTTCAGACTCCATCTTTTTATCAGGGGTTGGAGGTGGGGCCCTGGGGATCAAGGCAAGTGGGTCAGAGACCAGGAGGTCAGAGGTGTCCCAGATATTGACCCACTGACCTTGGCAATCGGAGTGGTCTAGGGAAGCTGTGCTCTGAGTACTTGAAGGGCAGTCACAGAGACTGAAATCTCTGGCATGGACCACTATCTCAAGTGGAAGAGACTAGAAGGAGCAAGCCTTACCCTGTAGCATCAGCTTGTAGGAAACTTTGGGCTCCTAAAAATTGGTGGTGTTGATTTCTGGGTAAGAGGTCTTTGAGTAGAAGTGAGGATAGACTTGAATTGTTCTGTTGCTTTAAACCTTTTATTTATTTTTTTTAATTACTGCTCAATTGGGTTCTTCCATTTTGCAGATGGGACCAAGGGGAAAGAAGACTAACTCAAGGCTACAGAGATTTAAAGTGGCCAGATATAGGATGTGTAGCTCTGTGCTCTTCCATCTCCCCCCTCCACTGATGGCAGTCTAACTCCCTTCTTATATCAGAAGTGGAGAGTGAGCCCAGCTTCCTTAAGGACGGAGATGAGGTGGGTACCATATGAGTTTCCAAAATCCTCCAGACAGTCCCAGACCCACCTCTTTTTCAGCATCTTCCGAAAGTCCATCAGCTCCTTCCTGAGGTCTAGAAAATAAGGAATAAGTCTTGAATCCTAGGTGGGATGTCTAGGATCCAAAGAAAGGCTATATGTGTCAGAGATGATGATCAGTGTTTTTATTTTTTATTTTCTGGTAATTCCCACAAGTGTATGCACGTGTATGTGGTTATATCAGATGGGGAACAACATGCAAAGGCCCCCAGAGGAGTGTTCCGACCACTCTACCTACCCTCCTGAGGTTCCTTTTGCCTTTTTCGGTTCTTCCGAAAACCCACTGGACCATCCAAGGAAGAGAGGAGAGAGGTGGTGCAGACAGACAGGGAGAGAAGCAAGACACTTGGATGGTCTTCCCGGGGAAAGGACCAAGCCCCAGAGCCCTGGCCACCCACCTATTCTAAGGCACAACATTACAGCAAAAGGAAGAGATGAGGGTGGGGACTTCCATGAGCTTTGATACCTCAAAGCTTCACTGTGTGCATCATTTCATGAGGGGGAGGCTCACCCACATATCTATGGGGAAATTGACAGGGATAAGGGAAGCAACCACTGACAGCCACAGCAAACTCAGGGCATCCAAAGAGCATCTGAGAGTTGCCAGTACAGAGGAGGGGACCCAAACTGCCAAATACATCAGATTCTGCTTTCTTCACTGTTCCCACGGACATTCATAATCCTCTTCTTTGCCATCTGCTTCCAAATGGAGGGTCTAGGGAAACCCAGTACACACTTTCCCCTTGCACGCAACAGCTATGATGCGACAGAGTTCTAGCCAGTGGCATGTCAACAAAAAGCTCCTGGTTTTTGAGTCTTAAGCTTTTGCTCCCTTTATGAGAGAGGCAGATGTACTTGGGCCTCCCCTTCCCCTTTCTTCCTGCCTGAGTGTGGAATAAATTTGGATCTTCAGTGATCAGTCAGCCTGCTAAGGATGTCAGAGCAGAGAGACAAGAGCTTGGTCTCCTAGGACAGCCCAGAGATGTAACTGAGCCCTGGACTCCAATCTCAGAATTTCTTACTATGTGAAATAATTTTAGTATCTCTATTTCTTGGACTTCTTTTTAGGATGCTTTGGATTCTTAGAGACAAGATGAACGTCAACTTACTTGAGGGCCTAGGCTTGCTTTCTCTAGAGGTATCAACCTTCCCATTATCACAACTCGAAACTTTAAGAATCTTCAAACGCAGTGCAAACCAAACCAAGCATGTCTGAGATAGGATTTACTCTTTGTGTTCTGTGCTCCCTCTCATATAGTCCTACACAAAGTATCTCTTATAGAGTGGGAAAACTGAGATCCAGGTGGGAAAAGAAACTGACGTTGTAGAAGATGCAGGACCAGAAACCAACATCTGGGTCCTGGCCCCATTCAGAGCTTCTGCTACAGGCTGTGGCTGAAGGTGTGCCTTTTAGGCACATGCAGGCCGAGGGCCACTGGGTGGAACCAGGGCTCCTGCAAGAGACGGGGGAAGCCATAGCAACAGCCTCTGGGTCCTCTCTCCTCTCCTGCCACCCTGTGATTCCTCTGAGAGTGTTCTCAGGAGAAAGCTGGTACTCTGCCTATTGCTGGTGGGCGCATGGGACAGACTCACCTTCGATGACGGTAAGCCTCACTGAGCACGTGGCTTCTCCGTAGGCATTCAGTGCAGTGCAGCGGTACAGATCTGAGTCCTCTCCAGTCAGCTTGTTGATCTACGAAGAGAAGCCGAGGACAGGGGAAGGGAGCTAGCACTTACTGGACTTATTCCATGTGCCACACACCGTTGTGTGTTGGAAGTACGAGGATGTATAGGCCTAGCTTTTCCCTCTGAAACTCACAGTCTCTATCAAGAAATGCAGGCATCAAAACAAACTGTGGGTCCAGACAGAGGGCAGATGTTCTTGCCATCAAAGGCAATATGGGCTGCAGAAAGAGCTTACATTTGGGGAAATCAAGTGATCCTGGCATTGAAGATGGTGTCCGCCATGTATTACTAGCTATGGGACCTTGGGCAAGTTCCGTGGCCTCTGTGGATTTTAACTTCTTCATCACTTGTAAGATGGGAACAAGAATATCTTAAAAAGCAGAGAATGGTCAGGATTAACTCACATCCTCTGGGATAAATGTTTGGTTCAGGGCCTGACACTTGTGAGTGGTCCACGGTTAGTGACTAGAATATTACTAATATTAACCACAATTGGTCAAGGGTGCAGATGCTACTTGACTGGTGGTAGGGTGCATTCCAGAACACCTCCTTTAAGCTGAAGAGATTACCAACTGGAAATGCATTTAGTGCAGTTAACCTACGAAGTTTTGCCCTAGCCTTGCCTGCTTTAATGTGAGACGGCACATCCAAAAGCCTGTGGTTGGTCAGGATGGTTAAGTCCACTCTTTAAAGGAGAGTTAAACACCTCATGTAAGTCAGTGAACACAACATGCTACAGAACACAGTTATCCTTGGACTGATGGAGGCTGCACGTAGCTGCTACTGCTCAGAGTGGCTCACGCATGCATATTTCTAACCCATGGAAAGATCGAACGGAAAAACCGAAAACTCAGTATGTGGTTTCTACTCAACGCACACTGCTTTCCTATCAACACAAGATCAAAAACTGCAAGTGGAACCATGGTAAGTCAGGGGCTGTCTGCACTCAGTTTAAGGGGGGGGGGATCCTGACCAATGATTCTCAACCTTCCTAGTGCTGTGACCCTTTAATATTGACCCTCATGTTGTGGTAACCCCCAACCACAACACCTTTTTGTTGCTACTTCATAACTGTAATTTTGTTACAGTTATGGACCGTAATGTAATGATCTCATATGCAGGATATCTGAGCCCTGTGAAAGGGTTGGTTGGCCCCCAAAGGGCCGTGACCCACAGGTTGAGAATCACTGGCTAGACACTTTATGTGAACTTTTAATCTTTATAATTCCTTAAAATATATACTATATTCTATTCCATGGGTGAAGAAATGGAGACAGTAAGAGGCAAATAACTAGCTTTCTAAAGCCAAAACTGTAGGCCTGGGGCTGTGGTCCAGGTCATCCCCTGAGTATTAGAGAGATAACAACAAATCCACCAGGGCCTCTCCTGGCTTAGGAGACCTTGAACTATGGGTGGAAGTTAATCGAACCAACTGTGGGAATATCTTTTCTTTACTTAGGGACTGGATGCCATTAAGAATTTAAGGGACTGGCAAGAGACCTGTGAACCATGGGTAGACACAGCCGCAGGGCTCACCTGCAGCACATGCTCCTCTCTACCAGGAGCCGAGGAAATCTGGTACTTGCTGGAGTTGCTGAGGTCTCCTTTGGTGCTCTGCCAGTGCACGTCAGGACTGGGCTCCCCACAGACCACTGCACGAAAGATGGCATTTTTTCCTGCGGCAAGAAGAAGCAACGTGGGGGTGGAGAGTTGGCATATGTCATTTGGATTTAAACTTACATCATCCTGCCCATCGTAGGCATCCAGCTCTGTATTCCAAAAGAAGTAACTGACTTTGATCCCCTTACCCGGGACTCATAATGTCAGACGAAAACCACAGCTTCCAGGTACCCAGAAGTAGTGTTGACCTGGCTTTCATCAGGTGCCCCCAAGAGAAAGATGGGGCTGGGTGGTCTGCGGTGGGGCAGGTAAGCAGGGATGGAGTGGGAGTCGGATTTCTTCAGGAGTGTGGTGTGTGTGTGTGTGTGTGTGTGTGTGTGTGTGTGTGTGT
>JADRCD010180431.1:0-17265 GCA_019843815.1 Montemys delectorum
CTGATTATTATTCATTTTGCAGATCACAGAAGGACAAAAATATAATAAAGTATAAGAATTCATATCCTGTAAATATTTATTAGCCATAAGCAGATGAAAATGTGAAAAATACATTCATCTTATCCAGACCCAAAGATGAAAGTTAAAAAGGAAAAAAAAAACCTATCTAACTGGATAGCATAAAGGAAAGTAAATATAAGAGCAAGGAGGGACAGAAAACACCGAAGTTGTTTAATGAAGACTTAAAGAAAATAACATTTTATATTTACCTTAAATTATTACCTACTTATATTTAATAATAAATTAATAATTTAAGTTTAATAATTAAATTTGATAGTTTACTTAATTAGTAATAAAAAGTTACTAATTAAATAAATTAACAAAAGCCCCAGTTCCAGGGGTGAGAAATATTTCAGGGTAGTCTAAGTCACTCCCCAAACAGTACATACTCTTGCTGTTGCTCTCTATTAGAGGTTGAAAATAAGCCCTATTGCTGAAGATATTGCAAGCTTAGAAAAAAGTCTCTGATTATCCAGCCTGAATCTAACTTGAAGTCTAGCTTCTGTAGTTTCAGAAAATATTGTCAAACTTGCCAACAAAGATAAGCAATTAATAGTCCTACTAATTGTAACACCTGTTAAGCATAACAATGACCATCAAGGAAACAGTATCTGTAAAAATGCAAATTAAGTGCCACTCACATGTTGGTAATGACCAATGTCAATCTATTTGGCCTTAAGACCCATCCATCAGCAGGTAAATCATGCCTACTACCATAAACCTATCGAATATCCCTAGGCAGGGTAATTCCTGTCCTCAGAAGAGAATATACTATGGCCACTTTACTTGGTCATAATAATATTTAACTTTATTCTAAGTCTTTTCATTATACCTACAGATAAATGTAGTTGTTTCCCTACATCAAAAAAGTTTCATTTTACAGCAAATGAAGACAATTACAGAGAACCACAACTGGACATAATGCAAAGATCAACAGATTGCAGGGAGCTCAGCTCAAATAGATAGGTTTACATCACAGTTGTGGATTTTTAGATCAGGGAACATGACTGAAGAGAGATTCAAAGATGAAAAACTAAAGTATATGCTATGAAATTGAATTTTATAGAAATTGCACAAAACAAAGACCAAACACTGACAATATTAATAGACATAATAATGCAGAAAAGAGAAAAATCTCATATACAGTTCTATGCCTAGACAATGAACTACAGGAAACCAATCACTGCTGAGAGAGGGAAAATTAACATATACCAATAGCCATGCTAATGCAGAAGGTAAATCTTATATAATAAATTAGTTTTATTAATTTATTATAATAAGTAATATATATAATAAAATGAGATTATCAATTTAGGGGGAGGCATGAAAAATGTTGGGAGACTATATCTTTGGACCTAGACTCACCTTTATTGTGGTTATCTGAGAATTTTTGTTTCTAATTGACCATAAGAGAAAACTGTTGAGAGAAGAAGAGTATTCATACTAAGACATCTGAAAAGATAAATGGCCAAATTAAAAAAAATATGAAGATACAAGAAACAACAATAAAAGTGATTTATAAATAACAAGATTCTTAAATACAATTATGAAAATAAATTAATTTCTAGAAAGCTGTTTAATATGCTGAAGAATGCATACTAATACGTGTGGAGATAACTAATTAAAGAAACCAGTTGAGAACAAGAATGGCAAGATACACTCAACTGACTCATCTGTGAATCAGGACTGCCTATGCTTCAAAATGAAGACTACTTGCATTAATAACTATCAAACAGCAATTTATTATTGGTCAAAGATGCTTTCCAAGCATGCATAGGCACTAATAAAAGAAAGCTGATGAAAGATCCAAAATTATGTAATTCTATGATAACAAAATAGTTGTGTATATAAATATACAAATAAATATTAAAAATAATGTATTATTTGTATACATCTATATTCATATGTATGTAAATGTACACCAAACTTATTTATAATGATTTGTAAGTAATATTAAGATTTAACCAGAATAAAAATACAGGATTAAGTCAAGATTAATAGAGGCATTTTTCTTCATCAACCTGTTGCATATTCATAAGTAAATATGTATTTCATCATTTAAAACACAATTTAAAAAGTTTTAGACAGTGACAATTTCCTTGCACACTACCCCAGAACTTCCTACTGTGTAGAAGTATAAGCAGACACTCAGTTATTCACATTTTGATGAATAATGTCAGAAATTTGGCTACAGAGAAGATGTGAATATATGTTTGCCTTTTTTCAGGTGGTCTCAAATGTTTTCTTAATATGGTTTTATTTACCTCAAAACCTTTTGCGTTGGAGTTTGGTCTCACCTAGACTGTCAGCCTTAGGAGTGGCAGCATTGACTTCCTTTTCTTTCTCTGTTTTAATGGGAAGCTGAGGGTGGGAGGGAAGTTTGTATCAGGAGTGACAAGCCAGATATTATATTAAATAAAATGTTGAACAAAGTATTTATAAACTATATTTGAAATTTCTCAAAAGCCTCCCTTGATAATTCCTCTTTGGAACCTAATTTTGATAGTACACATGCATAAAAATATTAAAAAGCACCTAAAATTAGTGTACACCAAAAATCAGATGAAGCCCATGAATAGTCAAAATGGTGCTGACAGTGCATTCAGTACTGGGGATGAGTATGACAAGGTATGATAATGCAGAACCAGTGCCTCTTTTGACAGTCAGGAACATAAATGTCAAAGAGAAGGCAAGAATCCCTAGGTGAATGAGCTTCTTCCTCAAATTTGTGGGTGCCTCCCTTATCTCAGGTCTCTCTCTCATCCTGGAGATGCCTCCTACCTCCTCATCCCTGTAAGTTGCACATTTCCATTCATTTTCATGGTCATCTAACCATCTCTCCTGTACTTCCCCATACCTGATCCTGAAACTACCCTTCCCCTCCCCATCCTTCCTCCCTACCAATCCCCTCCTTCCACCTGCCTCTTATGACAATTTTATTCCCCATTCTAAGTGGCATTCCTTCTTCTTCAGCTTTTTTGGATATGTGAAGTTTAAGATGCTACCTGTGTTTTATGCCTAATATCCACTTATAAGTAAGTACATACCATGCATGCACTTTTGGGACTGTGTTTCCTCATTCAGAATGATATTCTGAAGTTCCATCCATTTGCCTGCAGAAGTTATGATGTCTCAGGCTCCTGTCATCCAGCACTTGTTGGCATTCACAATAGTATCTAGATTTGATGATTGAATATGGGAAGCATTCCCATGTGGAGCAGTCTCTGAATTGTCCTTCCTTTAGTCTCTGCTCCATAGTTAGCCTCTACAACCTCTTCCATGGGTATTTTGTTCCCCCTTTTAAGAAGGAACTAAGTAATCTCACTATGGTCTTCCTTCTTGAGTTTCTTGTAGTTTGTGGTTTGTACTTTGTATATTCCAATCTTCTAGGCTAATATCCACTTATCAGAGGATGCATACCATGTGTGCTCTTTTGTGATTGGGTTACCTCACTCAGGATGATATTCTCCAGGTCCATCCACTTCCCCAAGAATTTCATAAATTCATTGTTTTTAATAGCTGAGTAGTACTCCATTGTATAGATGTACCACATTTTCTGTATCCATTCCTCTGTTGAGGGACGTCTGGGTTGTTTCCAGATTCTGGTTATTATAAATAAGGCTGCTATAAAGATAGTGGAGAATGTGTCCTTATTACATGCTAAAGCATCTTCTGGGTATATGCCCAGGAGTGGAATAGCTGGGACCCTTGGTAGTACTATGTCCAATTTCCAGAGGAACCACCAAACTTATTTCCAGAGTGGTTGTATCAGCTTGCAATTCCACCAGCAATGAAGGATTGTTCCTCTTTCTCCACAACCTCCCCAGCATCTGCTGTCACCTGAGTTTTTCATCCTAGCCATTCTGACTAGGCATGAGGTGGAATCTCAGGGTTGTTTTGATTTGCATTTCCCTGATGACTAAGGATGTTGAACATTTTTTTAAGTGCTTCTTAGCCATTTGGTATTCGTCAGTTGAGAATTCTTTGTTTAGCTCTGTATCCCATTTTTTAATAGGGTTATTTGTTTCTCTGGAGTCTAACTTCTTGAGTTCTTTGTATATGATGGATATTAGCCCTCTATCAGATATAGGATTGGTAAAGATCTTTTCCCAAATTGTTGGTTGCCGTTTTGTCCTATTAACAGTGTCTTTTGCCTTACAGAAGCTTTGCAAGTTTATGAAGTCTCATTTGTTGATTCTTGATCTTAGAGCATAAGCCATTGGTGTTCTGTTCAGGAAATTTTCACCTGTGCCCATGTGCTCAAGGCTCTTCCACACTTTATTTTCTGTTAGTTGTCTCCTGAGAGGCTCTGACAGTACCCGACTAATACAGAAGTAGAGGCTCACAGCTATCCACTGGACTGAGTACAGGGTCTCCAATGATGGAGCTAGAGAAAGGACCCAAGGAACTGAAAGGTATGCAGCCCCTTAGCATGTACAACAATATGAACTAACTAGTACCCGCAGAGTTCCCAGGGACTTAAACTCCAACCAAATAGTACACATGGGGGAACTTATGGCTCCAGCAGCATGCGTATAGCAGAAGATGGTCAAGCTGGTCTGGTCACCAATGGGAGGAGAAGACCTTGGCCCTGTGAAGGTACTGTGCCCCAGTGTAGGGGAATGTCAGGGCCAGTATGCAGGAGAGGGTGGGATGGTGAGCAGGGGGAAGGGGACGGAACAGGAGATTGTTCTAGTTTTTTTATTTTACTTTTTTTTCTTATTTTATTTTATTTTGTTTCATTTTTGGAGGGGAACCTGGGAAAGGAGATATTCTAAATAAGAAAACATCTAATAATAAAAAAGAATTTATAATGTCTTTGTTTTTAATAGCTTGATAGCATTCTGTAGCTGTAACTCACTACACTGGAGATATAGAAACTGAAGAAGCAAATTCCTGTAGCCAGATAGGAATCCCAGAGGAATGATAGTGACATCAACCCAGCCACAAAACTTTTAACCAAAAATTTGTCCTGTCTCCAAGAAATACAGGCATGGAAAATGGGACAGAGACAGAAGGATTGGCCATCCAATAACCAGCCAAACTTAAGAGCTATTCCATGCAGAAGTACCAATCCCTAGCACTACTAATGATAGTCTGTTATGCTTGCAGACAGGAACAAGTTGTTCTATGAGAGGCTCCACCAAGTAGCTTACTGAGACAGATAGAGACACCCATAATCAAACAATGGATGGAGTTTGGGGACTATTGTTGAAGAACAGGAAGAAGGATTGTGGGCCCTAAAGGGGATAAGAACTCCACGGGAAGACCAACAAAGGCATCTAACTTGGACTCTTGGGTCTGAACCATCAACCAAAGAAGATAAATGGGCTGGACCTAGGCCTTCCCACACATATGTAGCAGATATACAGTCTGCTCTTCTTGTGGGTCCTGAACAATTGGAATGGGGGCTATCCCAAAGGCTGTTGCCTGTATGTGGGATATGCTCTTCTAGCTGGGCTGCCTTGTCTCCCATCAGTAGGAGAAGATCGTGTTGTCTATCAACTTGACGTGCTAGGGTGAGGAGATACCCAGAGGAATCCACCAACTCAAAGGAGAATGGAAGGTGGATAGGCAAAGGATTGTAGGGGGTTGACTGTGTGGGCAATGAGAGGGATATAAAGTGAATAAGTAAAAAATTAAAATTAAATTAAAAAAGAGAAAGAAAGGCAATCATAATAAAAGAGTATATGTGTAACAAATTTAGCTTCAATAAATGGAAGAACTTAAGAGTCATTCAACATTTGTTTAATATTGTAAATTAACTATCTCCTTGTATGTTCAAAAGAAAAAGAGTGTGGACATTGTAAAGTCTTCTTGATCACTTTGTAGGTGAAACATTGAAGAAAGAAATATCAAATATGGAAACATGTTTCTTCCCCTTAAATTTTATTCAGAATTATATTTGTCCTATATAAATTTTAATCTTATTCATAGACCCTAAAGGACTAACTTGAAAACCAACCTCCAGATGTGCTGTGAATGAAATCCCCTCTCAGATCAACGTAATGACCAGAAAAGCTCCATTATTTTCTTTGTCCCTGTATTCTATGCTGTGATTAGCTTTTCTCTTTCTGGCAAATGTTGAACTAAGTCCCCTAGCTGTAGGCTTGTTTCCATGAAGAGCTACAACTCATCATAAACTGGGAAACCTCTAGTTTGCATCAGATATTAGTAGCATCCAGTGGATACAACTGTGTGCATTTAAGACAGAACAAGGAAATGCTTAATGTGAAGTGGTTTCATTATAACAAGCTGCTGAATTATTTACACCAATAAAAATTTATCTTCTAGAGTCCCCTGAAAAGAAATTACCCTCTTGGTATGCACAATTGTTGTCTGCAGTGAAATAAGGATGCTCGGTGCTGTCAGCTTACAGGCACCACAGGAACAGCCAAATGATTCTCCATACTCTCGTTGTCTTTTTGTGTTTAGTAAAGGGAATTTGAGGGAATTAATGCTTAGTCAAACTGAAAGTAATGACCATAGTGTGGTATACTATGTCTGAAAGATTTTTTTTGCATATTATATGGCTTTAAGTAATAGTTAAAACCCCAATGTCTCCTATATGTAGACACTAAAGTTATCATGAAAATGAAGATCCTAATTATGAGAAATATCTGTCATAACTGTATGTGTCATGGCACACTAGACAGAAATTAATATTGGCAATTAAAAGGAGGCGATGATGGGGTGTAAGAGATGGTGCAGAGGGTAAGAGCATGAATAGCTCTTTAGAAGGACCTGGTTTTGGTTCCCAACATCCATATTAGGCAGCTTCCATTTACCTATATCCCCAAATCCAGAAGGCTCTGATGTTCTCCATTGGTTTTTATGGTAACAGTATGTACATGCATATACACTTTCATGTGCATATACATTCATGTATTTACAAATATATAAAAATCTTACAAAAAGGAGATCCTGAGTCTTTATTAATTACATCCATGAAAACTTATTTATAGATATATTAGTTAGGAAACAGAATGTTTAAGATAAAAGTGTCACATAGATCATAGTTTCAAATGTGATATTAGTTAAATATAATGGGTGAGGTTATTAAGTTATTAATTCATAAAGGATATCTATTGTCCTAATGAAGATAAGCAACAGGCAGATTCACAGGTAATACCATATTTGTTTTGGTTTTATAAACAGAAAATTTTTCATTACCAGAAAAGAAAGAAGAGGTAAAAATAGGTGATGAATAGTGGAGCTATCACTGGACATCTCCTTCTATACAGCACTGGCCAATCTACATATCTGAAGAAACTGGTAAAATTATGATGCAGAGTAGTTGGTAGCAAGTATAAACACATTCTTCATTACAATTCTTTTGTTTAGTCAATATCTAATTTGTGTTATCATCTAAAGTATGACACTTAAATGATTAATCTATCTTACCATGAATTCTTAAACATATAGAAAATATCATAAGAAAAAATGAAAAGAGAAAAAACTGAAAAGGAAGAAATAATACTGTATTTACTTGTATGTAATATTATTATCTGTGACTGAATCAATAACAAAATAATCCTGGAAATAATAATGGATTACATCATAATTGTGGGTCACAAGGCTAGAACATAAAAGTCAATTTATTTCCTCTGTAGCATCAATGAATAAACCGAATCTAAAATTAAAATGAGATGGCATTTACATTAGTATCTTCAAAAACAGTTTCTTAAGTGTAAATCTAAAAAAAAGGAAGTTATATTCTCTGTATTATTAAATATGTGATAAAGTTCTAGAAAAGTACTAATTGAACAAATTAGGAAGGATGTAATCAAATAGGTAGATATATTATGCTCATGGACAGACAGTCTCTCCATAGAGTCAAGTTGTCATCCCTTTTCAATTTTAGCTTTAGAGTCAATTATGCTAATCAACTAATAGTAATAATATTTTAAGGAGATACATAGGAAATAATGTAGATAATATTGTATTGTTAAGGATATCTAGCTGTTCATTAAAGATATAGTTTATGAAAGAAAAACTAATCAAACTAATTAATGACTATAAAAATTATATTATAGAGAATATAACTTGTTCTATGTTAAATTATTTCTCAGAAAACAAGTAACAAAATACAAGACTCAAGAAAATACAAATAGTGTCTAATGAATGATTTTTGTCAATAATATACAAAATATTAATCCAACAAGAAAATGACAGCACTGAGTTAAAAAAAACCTGAACATAAGCACAAATAATTATCTTATCAGAAAAACACACTGTAATACAAGGAGATCACTACTTTCACATTAACAGAATGAAAGTCCCAAATAATGAAATATCACAAGCAAGAGCATGGAATAACACCTTTATTACATAAGAAATGGTTCACTGTAGGGTGAGATACATGATGTATTTCTTTATGTATGAAGGAAGGATGTGCATGAGAATTTGCAGTATCTATATGTATTTGTGTGTATTTGTGCTCCTGTCTGAAGGCATGTAGATCCCACAGGTTGAGATCCAGTTTTCCTGCATCATTATTTATATTGTATTTTTTTAAGACAGGATCTCTCAATGAAAGTATAACTCACAAGTCCAGCTATATTTATTGAACAACTAGCTTTAGGAATCTGCCTGGTACCATACATAGCTCCAGGTTTACAGACACATTCTGCTGCATTCATTTTCATGTTGATCCTGGAGTTCATAATTTAGGTTGCATGCTCACACAACTGGCATGCTACAAGCTGAGCTATCTCCCATTCTCTGTGTTGTGAAATATTGATTGTGATGGGGAATTTTCCTGTGTGGAGATTAGGGACATGAGTGTACAGTATCTTCTGATACATAAAATCACATTGGATTGAAGTTTCTTTTAAAAAATAGATTAATAATACTTTAGATCAGGGTGAGTCATCCAAATGTATGTCTTATATTCTCAGGATCAAAACTATAGATCACTACTTTTAGTACATTTACAGGTTATGAAAACTGTGATTTAGCTATAAGTGAGTTAGAGTAGTTTTATTAGGCAAATAACTTTGCTGATGCTGACTTAAGACTTTTGAAAAGACTTTCCCATATGAGTGTTCCTCCTTTGTTCTACTTGCCCATAATCAGTGTACGAATAGACTCATCTTTAAGAGAAAGAAAAGAAATTTTATTCTCCATTGAATTTAAATGATGTGAATGTTTTTTTTACCAAGACTGATACAAAGACACAAGTTCTCTAATGATTAAATTGTAAAACTCTTTTGATTATTCCTAGTCTATTTCACCCAAATATTTGATTTCACTTATTATATTCTTGTTTCTACTTAGTTGTAGAAATTTAAAGAATTTTAAAGAAATTTGGTTGTTGTCTCAGAAATTATCTTTTAAACAAGAGGATGGTCAGACATTCACAAGTAACTCTAATAGTGTGATATAACCTTCTAGATAGAAAATATAAAATGAGAGTCATAAGTAGGTAGCTTCAATCCAAACATCAACTTTTTACTCATGTCAATTAAAAGACTCTCCAATGTCACTAATGATTCTGAAATTTTAATAATAGCTAAAATTATCTTTCTAAAACATTGAAAAAAGTGAAATAAAGCTATTATAGTAAAAAGAAAACAGTGAACATATGCATTACACAATCATACCACAGACAAATGTTATCAGTGCCTCTTGCTATTGGGCAGGGACAATGAACATTGTGCCTTTTCCCACTGTATATTTCAGGATATGAAACACTTAATTGTGTTCACTTTCCAAGTAATGAGATGCAAGAAGGCAAAGAGGATGGCATCTGAGGATTTTCCTAGATCTATTACAATCTGAATTAAATTGTATTTGCAAATACTAACCCAATGTTAAAATGTGACTGCGTATCACTACCTGTAATAGCTAACAATCACCTAATTTGCCAAAAAACAAACCTTTAAAGTAGATGTTACTTATCATTCATCATGACTGATAAGAGATATTATAATGAGAGAGAAAAAACACTAAATGAAATAAGAACTACCTTCATACTCAAGATCACATAGACAAAGAAAGGCAGAATAAAAGTTCTTTCATATATTCATTCAAAAAATATTAAGTGAAACTTAATGGGCTATCCTAGTAGGAATATAGAAAACATAGGTACTGGGGGGTGATTTGAACTTTCTATATATGTTTTAAGATATCTTACTGAAGATTTTTGCTGCCTTTTGCCCTTTTTTGAAGAGTGTCCTTGAGGTTAAGGTAAAGTAGTTTAGATTATTTTGAAAAAGGAAGTCCATAAATGCCAGCATAGCCATTGGCCTGTGTTTATTCTCATGATGATTTTTTTTTGATTAAGTATAATAATCTTAGAAAGGAAAAATTTAAGGGTAAGTTTCAAAGAGAAATGTTGCACTAGGAAGTTGAATGAAGTTAAATACTATGATCAAGAATATCTTTTTTTTTTTTTTTTTAAAGAAAGTCAGGTCTTTCTTGAGATTTATTTATTTACTTTTTATGTGAGTACATTGTTGCTGTCTTCAGACACACCAGAAGAGGGCATCTGATCCCATTACAGATGGTTGTGAGCCACCATGTGGTTGCTGGAACTTGAACTCAAGACTCCTGGAAGAGCAGCCAGTGCTCTTAACCACTGAGCAATCTCTCCAGCCCTATGATCAAAAATATTAAACCGTATTAAAGGAATAGTGACTGTGACATTAGGGAAAGAGTCCACCCAGCTAAACTTAGGTATTTGAAATTGTATGAAGGATAACTGTATTATGTTAGGAATTATTATTACCTGGTTATTGTTTTCATGTGCACACAAAAGTGAAAAATATGTGTCAAATTGGCATGTGATGGATTGGGATTACTATTTTGGGTTTTCAATTTAAGATCTAAAATAAAATACGTAGATCCAGGCGAGGATGTACATTCCTTAAATCCCAAGAGATTAGAGTCAATTCCATTTTTGGTTCAAGTCACACTGGTACAGAACACATCGTATGTAAAGAAAAGCTTAGACACAAGCAAAGTATAATACACCTTTTTATTCCAGCATTTAGGAGACCCATGAAGATTGCTGAGTTCAAAGTTAATCTACTGAACAAGTTGCAGGACAGCCAAGCTTAGGCAGTGAAGATGTAGAAAAATAGAAAGCTGGTGATGATGTAATGGAAGAGGCCATGTTCCAACCCCAGCAAGCAGCAGACCTCAGCAGTCTTGTCCATGCTACTCTATCTTTAGAGATAAGAATAGAAGTGACTACTGAGACAATTGATGTTGGTTAGCTGTAGTTAAAAATTTAGTGGTGATGAAGAAGAAACCAGCATCACTAAGGTAAAATTTTCTGATAAGTGGGTTTGTTTGTTTGTTTTGTTTTGTTTGTTTGTTTGTTGTTGTTCTGGATTTTTTTTTGGAGAGGACAAAGAACTTGTGTTACAGAGATAGCCAACGTTGTGCCTTGTGGTGCACCAGGACTTGGTCATGTGTGAGAATCTCCCAGGTGGTATTGATTTTGAAGGCATAAAGTTGACAGCTAAGAACAGCTAAGTCTTGGCACCATGAAAGGAGTGTATGAGAGGAAAGCTGTGAAGCCTCCTTGCAGCAGAACCCTGTTTATGAAGATGTCAGTCCAGTGGATGAGCATCAAGAACAGCAGTAGCAGTAGAGTGGAGTCAACAAGAACCTACAGTGCTAGAGGGAAGAGTTGGAAAAGTGACACAATTTATTTTGAGGAGCGCAGATCATGTGTGGATCCCTGACACTGGCAAAAGAACCTGTAATATTGAAGTTATCACCAAACACTCAAGATTTTGAGGTTCAAGGGCTGTGGTATATTTGCTCAGATAAACTGCTTTCAGGGAATAAAACCAGCCAAAGAGAAAGAAGTGTGCTCTAGTGAACAAAACAGAAAGGAATTAGAGATCTGAAGAACGCTGTGACAGCAGACAGGAACATGCAGAGTTTGGAGATTGTCCAGCTGGATTTTGGTCTTGTTTAGGTACAGTATTACCTCACAATGACCTTTAGCAATGATGAAGTATATCCTGTGAATTTGAACGTATATGATATTCTATTTGTTTTTGAAAATATGGAGGATGACATTTAGATGATTGGATGAATCTCAGAAGATGAATTTTGGAATTTTACCATTTTTGAGATTGCTATAAAGGATGTGAATTTTGAAGTTGGACCTCAGGTATTTTGTACTATTCTATTTTTAAATGTGGTCCTCATACATTCATGTGTTTGAACAATGATATGAGGGCCAGTGAGTGGAATGTGGTAGGTTGAATATATTTTGCCCAGGGAGTAGTACTATCAGGAATTGTGGCTGTGTTGGAGAAAGTGCACCACTGTGGGGGTAGGCTTGAAGTACAACCCCATGCTTAAGAGACCCTCCTATTTGCTCCCAAGAAGAAAGTATCTTCCTGACTTCATTAAATCAAGAAGCAGAACTCTCAGATCCTTCTTCAGCATTATGTTTTCCTGTGTGCCAACCATGCTTTCTGCTATAATGAAAATGAACCAAATTTATAAAACTGTAAGCCAGCCTCAATTAAATGTTTGCTTTTATAAGAAAAAATATTCAGCACTTACAAATACAAAATACAAAAACCATAAATCCTACTCCATTACTAACAGGCGGCTATCACAGAGAGCACAGATAAAATAGGTAGAGGAAAATTCATATCTTGGGTGACATCAAGCAAGGGAGACTGCAGTCCATTAAGTCACTAAGATTGAGAAAATGCTTTACAGCTAGATCTCATGGAGGCATAGTGTCAAGTTGACACAAAAACCCAACCAGTACACTCCCAAACCTCACATTAATTTCAGCATTTGTCTACATTTATTTATTTTTATCTAGTCATTCTGAATGGTGTGAGATGAAAACCTCAAAGATTTTAATTTGCATTTCACTAAAGTCTAATGACATTAACATTAAAAAATGTTTCTCAGCCATTTGTGTTTAATCTTTTGAGAACCCTATGTTTAGCTCTATGCCCTATATTTTAATTAATTAATTAATTAATTAATTTTTTACACTCCATATTTTATTCTCCCCACTCATGCACCCTCCAACTGCTCCACATCCCATACCACATGCCCAGCCCCTTGTCTCCATGTGAATGTCCCCACCCCTATCCCATCTGACCTCTAAACTTCCTTAGGCCTCAAGTCTCTTGAATGATAGGTACATCATCTCTGAATGAACATAGACCTGGCAGTCTTCTACTGTATGTGTGTTGGGGACCTCATATCAGCTGGTATATGCTCCTTTTTTGTAGTTCATGGTTTGAGAGATCTTGGGGTCCAAATTAATTGAGACTGCTGGTTCTCCTAAAGGATTACCCTTATCCTCAGCTTTTTTCAGCCTTCCCTAATTCAACAACAGGGCTCAGCTGCTTCTGTCCATTGGTTGGGTGCAAATATCTGCATCAGATTCTTTCAGCTGCTTGTTGGATTTTCTGGATTGCAATCATGCTAGATCCCTTTTTGTAAGTGAGCCATAGCCTCAGTAATAGTGTAGGTCTTGGGACCTTTCCTTGTGCTGGATCCCACTTTGGGCCTGGACATGGACCTTCTTTTTCTCAGGCTCCTCTCCATTCCCATTCCTGTAATTCTTTCAGGCAGGAATATTTATGGGTTAGAGTTGTGACTGTGGAATGAACCCCCTTTCCCTCATTTGATGCCCTGTCTTCCTGGTGGAGGTAGGCTCTATGCGTTCCCTCTCCCTACTGTTGAGCATTTCAGCTAAGGTCTTTCCCTTTGAGTCCTGAGAGTCTCTCAACTCCCATGTCTCTGGTGCATTCTGGAAGGCTCCCCCTCAATCTCCTATCTCCTGAGGTTGCCTGTTTCCATTCTTTCTGCTGGCCCTCAGGACTTCAGTCCTTTTCCCACAATTAGTGTTAAGGGGAGGGCAGCCCATTGTGGACTACCTGAGCTGGTAGTCCAAGGTTATATAAGAAAGCAAGCTGAGAAAGACAGCCAAAGCAATCTAGTAAGCAACACTCCTAGATGGCCTCTGCATCAGCTCCTGTCTTCAAGTTCCTGCCCTGAGTGAGTTCTTGTCCTGACTTCCTTTGGTGATGAACATCAATGTTAAAGTGTATTCTGAATAGACCCTTTCCTTCCAAAAAAAATTACTAAGATTGTATATAATGTAAAATTATGAATGTTTATCTATTAAATTTTAAATGTAATACTTTAGTTCAATGTGTGAATATAGTTAATCATGTTAACCAAATTCATAGGACACAAAACTACAGAAAAAGCAAACCAGTCACACATGATAGCTGATATGGTATAAATGCTTAAAGTCCATGATGTAGAATGGACCAATAACATGTTTCTGATTTGTTGTTATAATGATTCTCTGTAGATAATATGATAGTATACTTAAGTGGCCACCAAAATTCCACCTCAGAACTCCTAAACCTGACAAACAACTTCAGCAGAGTGGCTGGTTATAAAATTAACTCAGAAAAATCAATAGCTTCCTCTACTCAAAGGATAAGCAGGCTTAGAAAGAAATTAGGGAAAAAACACCCTTCACAATAGTCACAAATAATATAAAATACCTTGGTGTAACTCTAACCAAGCAAGTGAAAGATCTGTAACACAAGATCTTTAAATCTTGGAAGAAAGATATCAAAGAAGAACTCAGAAGAGGGAAAGATTTCCCATGCTCATAAATGGCTGGATTAATATAGTCAAAATGGCCATCTTGCTGAAAGCAATCAACAGATTCAGTGCAATCCTCACCAAAATTTGAACTCAACTCTTCATAGAGTTAGAAAGGCAGTTTACAGGGGATGGAGAAATGGCTCATCAGTTAAGAGCACTGACTGCTCTTCCAGAGGTCCTGAGTTCAATTCCCAGCAACCACATGGTGGTTCACAACCATCTGTAATGAGACATGATGATCTCTTCTGGTGTGTTTGAAGAGAGTAACAGTGTATTCACATAATAAAATAAATAATAAATCTTTTTTTTTAAAAAAGAGAAAGCAATTTGCAAATTCATTCTGCATAACAATAAAAAAATTCAGGATAGTGAAAACTATTCTCAACAATAAAAAAACTTCTGGAGGAACTGCCATCCCTAACTTAAAGCTGAATTGCAGAGCAATTGTAATAAAAACTGTATGGTATTGGTACAGAGACAGGCAGGTAGATCAATGGAATAGAATTGAAGACCCAGAACGAACCCACATAACTATGGTTACTCAATCTAGAACAAAGGATTTAAAACTATCCAGTTGAAAAAGACAGCATTTTCAATAAATTGTCCTGGTCAATTGGCTGTCAGCATGTAGAAGAATGCACATTAATCCATTCTTATCTCTTTGTACAAAGCTCAAGTCCAAGTGGATCAAGGACCTCCACATAAAACCAGATACACTGAAACTAATAGAAAAGAAACTAGGGAAGATCCTCAAATGCATGGGCATAGAGGAAAATTTCCTGAACAGAACACCAATGGATTATGCTCTAAGATCAACAATAGACAAAAGGACCTTTATAAAATTGCAAAGCTTCTGTAAGACAAAGGACACTGTCAATATGACAATAGGGCAACCAACAGATTGGGAAAAATCTTTACCAATCCTACATCTGATAGAGGGCTAATATTCAATATATACAAAAACTCAAGAAGTTAGACTCTAGAGAACCAAACAACTCTATTAAAAATGTACTACAGCCGGGCAGTGGTGGTGCATGCCTTTAATCCCAGCACTTGGGAGGCAGAGGCAGGTGGATTTCTGAGTTCGAGGCCAGCCTGGTCTACAGAGTGAGTTCCAGGACAGCCAGGCTACACAGAGAAACCCTGTCTTGAAAACAAAAAACAAAAAAGAACTTTTAAAAAATGTACTACAGAACTAAACAAATATTTTTAACTGAGGAACACCAAATGGCTGAGAAGCCCCTAAAAATATGTTCAACATTCTTAATCATCAGGGTAGGGCAAATCAAAACAACCCAGAGATTCCACCTTACACCAGTTAGAATGGCTAAGATCAAACTCTAAGGTGACAACAGACGCTGGTATGCATGTGGACAAAGAGGAACATGCCTCTATAGCTGGTGCAATTGAAAGCTGGTACAACCATTCTGGAAATCAGTCTGGTGGTACCTCAAAAAACTGGACATAGTATTACCTGAGGACCAGCTATACCACTCTTAGGCATACACCCAAAAGATGCTCCAACATATAATAAGAATACATGCCCCATATGTTCATAGCAGTCTAATTTGTAGTAACCAGAAGCTTCAATGAACCCACATGTTCATCAACAGAAGAATGGACACAGAAAATGCATACATTTACACAATGGAATACTACTCACCTATCAAAAACAATGACTTCATGAAATTCTCAGGCAAATGGATGGAACTAGAAAATATCATCCTAAGTAAGGTAACCCAATCACAAAATTACACACATGGTATGCACTCACTGATAAGTGGATATTAGCCCAAAAGCTCAAAATACCCAACATAAAATTCATAGACCACACGAAGCTCAAGAAGAAGGAAGACCAAAGTGTAGATGGTTCAGTCCTTTTCAGAAGGGGGAACAAAATACTCATGGGAGGAACTACTGAGACAAAGAGTGATTGAGAGACTGAGACTGCCCACCTGGGGAATCCATCCCATATACTGTTTCCAAACCCAGACACCATTGTGGATTTCAAGAAGTGTCTGCTGACAGGAGCTTGATATAGCTGTCCCTTAAGAGGCTCTGCCAGAATCTGACAAATACAGAGGCAGATGCTTGCAGCCAATCATTGGATTGAGCAGAGGTTCCCCAGTGGAGGAGTTAGAGAAAGGACTGAAGGAGCTGAAAGGTTTTGCAAGTCCATTAAAATGAACAATAATATCAACTGACCAGACCTCCCAGAGCTCCAAGAGAGTAAACTACCAACCAAAAAGTACATATGGAAGGACCCCAGGCTACAGCTGCATATGTAGCAGAGGATGGCCTTTTCTGGTGTTAATGGGTGTAGAGGCCCTTAGTCCTATCAGAACTTGATACCCCAGTGTAGTGGAATGCCAACATGGGGAAGCTGGGGTGGGTGGGTGTGTCAGGGAGCACCACCATAGAAACAGTGGTAAGGGAATGGTATAGGAGGTTTCCTGATAAGAAACTTGGAAAGGGGGACATTTGAAAATGTCCAATAAATGAAAAGAAAAAAGAAAGAAAGAAAGAAAGAAAGAAAGAAAGAAAGAAAGAAAGAAAGAAAGAAAGAAAGAAAGAAAGAAA
>JADRCD010180434.1:0-11599 GCA_019843815.1 Montemys delectorum
GTAAGTAACAGCAAGAAACTCACAGATTCACCAAAATAGACTTAAGCAGAATCATTTCTTTGGTCTGTGGTCAATTCTCTTTCTGGGGTGAATATAGTTTCGTTTATGCCTTTCAAGGAAAAGTCACAATGATGTATATGATAAGGAGGTGTACAAATGGAAGTTGGTATCTCTTTGGAAGGTGTGATGTGCATATAATATGGATACTACAGTTTAGCCTATGGTCTGACTTCAGAGAAACCCTCCAGATCTAGGCCATGGGTTCCAACACTGCAGCAAGATGCTCAGGTCCTACGAAGGAAGTGGATGAGGTAGAGAGTCCTCATGTCAACTAGGGTAATTGCAACCACAGTCAAACACTCTCTATTTCAACTTAACTGTTTTGGAAAAAGTTTCCCCCCAAAATGACACTCAAAGACAGGATTCCTCTACTGATAAAAACCACTGCTATAGAAAGGCAGTGCTTTCTAGACCTACAAAAATGAATTACAAAAGAAGTACTTTGTCTGCGATGAGGTTATCTTCACCCCCTAATGCCCAAGAAGAAAGGAAATGATTAACTGCAGCCCTAGCCTGACACTTGTAGTGGAAGTTTTATAACTATAGATTCAGAACAGTTGTTCCAATTTTCATGATTATTACAATCTCGTAAAGTACCATCCAGCTAAGTTTGGTCCTCAAAAGCATTTTAGATTTTTATAGAAGCACGTTAATTTTTTAAGCACCTTGTGTGGATTACTGACTATTTAGATCAATGTGTACATCTCTCAGCAGATGTGAGAAACTGGCTTAATTGTCCCAACACAAGACATGTTGCTACTTATAATTGGCTCTGCTTCTTAGTTACAGAGAAAGTCAGACACAGTCTGGGGCAGCAGAACATAGAGACTCTTGATGAAGGTGCTCAGTTCACAGACCTGACCACCTGTTCTGCTGTGTGTTAATGTAATGTGTCATAGCAGGCAGCCTGTGGTGGAGATCACCTTACAGAGTAGGTTCTGATACCTGATGTCTTTCTCATTGGGATGTCCTAAGCCTTGTGAGCTTTGATTTCTGGCTTACTGTAAATCCTTATCAATAGTCACACATGATGAGCTGTAGCTCAGGAGCCTAGGCAAAATGAGCAGAAGGGTGATGCATTTCTGAATAAATAATAAGTACATGATATAGAGAGTAATTCAGTGTAGTACACGTTAGCTATCTGCCACTATAACAAAATGCCTCAGAATGGCTACTGAGGAAAATGAGTTTATTTAGAGTATAGTTATAAAAGTTCAAGGGCATGACAATTGCATCAACCTAGTTCTGGTGATGGTCTCATAAGAACAGCAGCAGAAATACACTTCAGGGTGAGCAGTCACAGCTTCATCCAGGGAGCAGATCAGAAGGGCCAGCCATTCTTCTTTTACCACAGTCCCTTCATGAAATAAATGCTCAAGGGACACTCTCATGCCCATACTGAACTATTGTCCTCCTTTCAGGGTTCTCCTCACAAAGGTCCCAGCACTCCATAGAACATCTTCCTTTAAACACAGAGAGCCTTTCAGGGACAGAAACTATATGCCAACTGTAGCAACCCTTAGAACCACACTATGCATGACTGCTTTTTCAATGGATCCACCTGTATACAGATGGAACAGAAATCCCTGCTTCCAAGATGTTGTCTGGCTATGAGAATCACCTTGGAATGTGAATAGATGTGGCAAATAATGCATTTGGTAGAGAATTGGATTGTTCTTGTGGAATTTGATTGGGTCTTTGTGCTTCTGTGCATGAGAAGAGGTTGTCCAAGTTACCCACGCCTCCCTAGTACTAGACTCAGATTGTGGCATATGTAGAACTTATCCTAACCCATCTTGTGCCATGACTGTGACTTCAAGCCAACATTCAAGACCACGGATGAGAAGTATGTGTGTGTCCTTGTAAACCATGAGATTTGAGAGCTGATTGATTTTGCAGTGAATGCTGACCAAAGTCCTTGGATCATCTTTGCTGTGGAGCAGTTCCTTCTGAGATAAAAGCCTTACATTTTGGAGAGAAGTTGCTTAATACATGGTATTAAAAGGGAGGTGAAATAATATGATATTTTAACACAAAATGTTTTCTGGGAAGGGTGTCCCAAAGAGGGAGACCATTAAGACACAGGATGTTTACTGGAAGTTAAAACATCAGTGTTTCAAGGGGAAGGGAAACATGAAACATTCCATCCTGTTGGGAAGATTCTTATGTTCAGGAAATGAAAAAGTCAAAATAGCTTTAGGAAGTGGCTGAAATCAACTAGATCCATCAGGCTCCTCCCTCCCAAGTATATATATAGAATTAAGGACTTCTTAGAGACTGCTAAACTGCCTGGGAGGTTTAGGGATCAGCTGAGCTGCCTAGAAGAGGCTCAGACCAACTTGGCTATTTGTAAAGGACATTCTCCAAACTTTTGAGTGGCCTTCAAAAATTGAGTATGCTCCCTGTTTCAAGCTTTTGTGAACTGTCATCCATGCTGGGGTGGATTTCAGGTGACACAGTTACTTTGAGTCACTTGTCTCCTGTCAAGAACCCCTCACCCAAATTCTTATAAGTAGCTACAATAAAACTCACTGGCTTACCAAGATGAGCTGTGGTGATATCCCTAATTTGATGTCTCATGTTCCCTAACTAGGGTAAGAAGATGTTTTGTTCACATTTCCCTAAAGACATGTCATGAAACAGTCTACCATTAAGATGCTTCAAAATGAATTTATATAATTATGGAAAAAGCTACTGGTTAATTTTGTGCCATGTCCTAGCATGTGGATAAAGGATTTTATCTCTACTTAATTACCTACCTCCTGAGCATCATCCTCTGCATGGAATCACCCAGAGCATTCTATCATAGAAGGTACTTTCCTTCTTTTTTTAAAGATTTATTTATTTATTATATGTAAGTACACTGTAGCTGTCTTCAGACACCCCAGAAGCAGGCATCAGATCTCATTACGGGTGGTTGTGAGCCACTATGTGGGATTTGAACTCAGGACCTTTGAAAGAGCAGTCAATGCTCTTACTTAACTGCTGAGCCATCTCTCCAGCCAAACATTAAGGTTCTTTTGTAGATGGAAAATCTTAATGTACTTAGTAATATGCTTCAAGATGGAATGCAATGAAAATTCTCAAAGCTCAAAAAGAACAGACCTGAAAAAAAATCAACTGGTTTTCTCATTATTAAGACTTTTTTCTTTTGATCATCAATGTTAACTTTTAATATGGACAGTGTGGTACGATTTTAAAATGAGATTATGGAATGCATTATTGGTAGGCATCCCTGTTAAAGGTTTATATTCTCTTAGAAGCTGGATGAATCATGTCTCACTCAAAATAAAATGGGAGATAGGAAGGCAGAGACTCTCAACGTTCCTGACATGTGGCTTGTTATAAGTGATCATTAAGCAATCTGTGCCCAAATGCCACCATTCTACAACTCAAAATATGTGCTAATGAATAGAAGCTAGCAAGTGACTGTTTGATCTCCCTTGGCCTTTGAGAATGGAAAGAATTAAGGTAAATTCTGAACAATAAAAAAGCATTTTACATATCACCCATTATTAACTATTTTTTATAGAAACACACATATATAACAGTTCCTCAATAGGAAGGCATGAACAATCCTTTAAAAATGATGTGTGTTATAGACATTTTGGTCTACAAACTCAACAGCTTGCTCTACAGCAATACTCTCTGTCTTGACATATTGCAATGATGCTGTTATAAATACTCCAAAATAAATTGATATGTGTGCACTCATGTTTTACATGAGTTGTAAATAATTTGGTGTAAGTGACATAAAAATAGAAGTTTCCTTTGCCTTTATAATACCTTCAACTTCGTAGTCAGTGCACACAGCCTACCATAGGATTTGCAGAATACTTGGCAACCTTAAAATTAGAGAACTATGACAGATTAAATAAATAAATATATCCCAGCCTACAGGGCTTAGTTATTCGGGGAGTCGAGGGGGACCATGCCTGTGGGAAGAATGGGCGAGAGAGAGGAGCAGACCCTGCAAGGTTTGTCAAGATCTGCTTTACTTAGAGCAAACTGCTCAATATATACTTCACAAAAGCAGAAAAAGAAAGGGGCTGGGAACAATGGGTTCACTGCAGGATCGACCATCTGGAGGATGCTTACAGGGGGTCTGGAACATTTCATCTTGGTATACTGCCTCTTGGTAAACAGGCACAGGATGTTTTTAGCCAAGGTGAATGTCAGGCAGTTCTCAGGCTAGTTGAGGGGCAGGTTGGGTGGTCATGCCTTGGCTCCCAACATAAATAAATCCTTAGACTCAAATAAGGATTTAATGTCTATATGCAGTAAAACACTGAATCGTGGCTCTTTGTTCTCATTAACACTGGCTTTAAAATATTTTAAAAATAACCAAGCACATATTTGGATAAATATTCCAAAGAAAGAATAAACAAGTTTTCAACATTATTTGGTTATCTGTGGAGAGAAAACTAGAAGAAGGACACTTGTTGAAGAACCTGGGAAAACCAAAGGTAAGACTAGGGACATGCTGCCAGCTCCTCTCCTTAGAGAGAAGTGGCTGTGTCCACACTGCAGAGCATTGACAAAAGAGTTTATGACTGAGAATATAGCCAAGGGATCAATGTGTAGTCAGAGTCACTATTACCTCTGCATATCTTGATCTTTCATGAAATAGTTTGAACCCAGTTCTGGATCTGAGTGCTACTATCTGCTTCCTAGGAAAGTTTTTCTATTTCTATAAGATTTGTATTCACTAATTTTTCTATCTTCATCAAATGTGATACAGGAGTATCAAGTGAAGCCAATCAGAGATTTAATGTCATCACATACCTGGAGGTATAAGAAGGAATCTAGGCACCCGTAGAACCTATGATAAGTTTGGGAAACTCTTGAACCACTGTTTAGACAGATCAAGTTGGATATATCAGCATACTGGACTGTATAACCTTTTGAGTTAACTATTTAACTTGGTAGAACAGAGCAGTTTTTGCTTGCTTGCATAAATATTAAAAGACTTACAGTATTCCATGTCAAATTCATTCCCTGAACCTTCCTCTCAAGGCAAATCTCATCTCAAATTCAGCTGCTAACAGCTAATCAATAAATCTTTTAATTATAGTTAGATTAAGTCTACAGTCTTTTTATTTTAGGGGTCACAACCTCCACACCAATATGTTCTCTTTGAAAGTTAGTGTTTTGTGGAGTGTTTATTGAAATAATGGAAAGCTGACTAGTGCATAGAGCTTGATAAAGTTACATCAATTATGAAAATGGGGATGGGAGACACCACCAATGTGTTCAGTTTCCAACTTGAGATTCAGTGTGATTCTGTTTAGGAATACCCCTGGAAGACTCTGTCTCAGTTCTGCTACTATCACAGCACACTTTTCTAAATCATTCGTGGGTGAACAAAATACATTTTATTTGATAGTACAAAATGAATTGAGTTCAACCTCCAATCAGATGAGTCTTTTGATGTTTTTATTTTTACTTTTGTTATTATTGTACTTTTTCTGTGAACGTGGTTTGACAGTTTGTAGGATACCTCCAAAATACTTAAACTTAACAGTCACTCTGTCTTGCTTCAGATCTCTGAGGTCTGACCCAGCCTTAGTCTTTGTGAAGTTCATCACTAGTGTTTGTGTTTAGTTCTGACAGCTTAGGTATCACAGAGAACAGTTATTGTTCCTTTGGGCTGCCTTCCAATTAGGCTGTGCATTGATTAGAAGGTGACCAGGTTTCTTTCTTTCTCACTGAAGTGTCCACTGCTTGTCATCATAAGTGGATAATGATTACAAGAGGACTATTCTGTGATACTGTTTTGGTGATAGTTTCTCAAACAATTTTCATCTTTCTCAATTCAGTAGTCTCAATTTCCCTTATTATAGATAGTCACTACTTATTATTGTTATGTCTCTAGCCATCGGATTGGTGGCATATATGCATGCCTCCTGATGCTTGTGGTGTTTGTTTCAGATGTTTTTACTTGTCTGAAAGTAGACTACTGTAGAGGTGATATAAACAAAAGACCACATTGTTCCCCTGTAAAGATATCAGGAAAAACAACCCCCCTTTCTTTACTGTCTTTGCTTCAGAAAACTATGTAATTGGAAGATCTTTCTCTGACTCTGAAATACATGTGCAACTTTTTTTTTTTTTTTAAGATTAAGGTCAAATAAGCTTTAATAAAGAGGTTCCTCCGAATTGAGGCATTGGGAGCTGCTTTCTGAAGGTTGACCATTAAAATAATAAGGACCCCATCACTCATTCTTTACAGAACTAAGGTGATTGACTTCTCATGCCAGAACAACCTCTATCCATAAAAACAGAACACCATTTTTCCAGATGTAAAACAGCACTTGCATGTGCTTACTCTAGCTACCAACTGAATGGTGAATTCTTCACAAGTGGATCCCATGAGTCCTTTTCCTGAAAACTAGTTACTCTTTATTTTGAGACAGGCTTGAGATGGGCTGACATTTTCCCTGTCTTTATAATTGCCCAGAAGGTTGGTGTAGAGCATATCACTTTTCTTTTAATACTGATTTTATAATAAAGTTGCTTTCTTCCTTTCTGTCTCCCTGTAATGGTTTTTGGGTTTAGAGAAGGTTCTGATTTGGTTGTATTTCCTATATGTAAATACATGCCATAGCCTACCTGTAACACTCTAGTTGACATCTACTTGCTTGTAGAAATATAATTTTATATAGATGATTCATTTCTTACAACTCATTGAAGATAAAAGAGTACAATACTGCTGTTGTATAACTGAGGAAACAGACAATGAGACATGGGTAGTTTGCCTAAGCTGCTTAGCTCATCTGGAGATTCAAAGACTCTAAATAACTTCCTGCTCTTGGCTGCTGGGCTCTGCTGCCTATGACAGGATCTCTTTCTTGAGTCTTCAGTGTCTACCTCTCAAGATTAAAGGAAAAGCTGCTTAAAAGGAACTTGAACGATATTGGATCTCCCAAGATCCTAAATGGCACTGACATTTGGGCTGTCACTGAAGTTCCTGAGGTCTACTTTGGGAGCTTCTTGAATGATGATAATAGCTAGAGGTTGAGGGATGGCTGAGGTGGTCATGATGGGATAGACACCTGCTCTTAATAAACAATTTTGTAGTCTTTTTCATGTTGATGTATTGAGGAATTTAAATATTGAACATGTAGAAAATTTGCATGAAGTTTGCTCTAGAATAGCATGAGGCAGCTAGTGTACATGTTCTTGAGCCTGTTAAGAAAAGCAGTAGCATTTCTTACCTACTTATAAAAATCCTATTAGCTCATAGAAGCAGAAGGAGGGGAGATGGGGTATGGGGTTTTCAGAGGGGAAACCAGAAAAGGGGACAACATTTCAAATGTAAACAAAAAGTATCTAATAAAAAAAATTTTAAAAAATTCTATTAGCGCTAGTTGGTAAGGCTTTGGTCAAGCTCTTTCCTTTCAGAGCCTTGTTTAGCGTTTTCAAGTGATGCTCTGGGTGAGCTTTTGTTTGTTATTGGATATTTTCTTTATTTACATTTCAAATGTTATCCCCTTGCCCGGTTTCCCTCCCACCCCCAGAAACCCCTATCCCATGACCCCTCCCCCTGCTTCTATGAAGGTGAGTCTTAAGGGAAGATAACTGTAGGCTTCTACAGTAGAGGTTCCGAGTACAGTGAGGATGCACATTGGGCTGCTGATCTGGGTTGGCATGGCTTTCCTCAGAACTGTTTCTATGAGTTTGGCACTGGAGCAGTCAACTGGAAGTAGTGTCACAGACTCATCGTGCCTTGACTCTCTCATTAAGGGATGTCCTGGGAAAATGGAAAAAACGAATATCACAAAGGGCCATAAGGAAGGCAGTACAGTTGTGGTGAGGGTGTGCCAATACAGATAAGGAGACAAGAAGAGAGACTGGCGTATGTTTTGGCACAACTTTTCTTTAGTTTTTAGTTCTATTTTTTTTTTTTCTGTAGAACAGAAATAGGAGGGGACCAATGAAAACACACAAGTGAATAAGCCCTTGTTGGAGGTCATGGTACTAGAGTCTGAGTCAGGAGGAGAATTACCCGGTACAAAGGTGAAGAACATAGCAAGCAAACAACAGCTGCAAATAACGGGCCTGAGAAATGGGCCAGGTAGAGCCGGACAAAGGGAAGATGCTGCAGATCTAACTGGCCACAAATTCCAAGAATAAACAGAAGCAACTTTTGATTTACAGTTAGCCAGAAATCAAATTCATTAGTACCAATGTAGTTCATACCCCAGAGGAAAACAACATTTTTGAATGAACCTTGAAGGCAGATGCCAGGAGGCCCTTAAGAACCACCTATGCTATGAAACTTTTGAGCCCCAGAAAGCTTTCTTGATGAACAAAGGATGAATTGTTGGTGGCCTGCAGTACAAAAGATGAATTGGTGGTGATCCATGGTACAAAAGATGATTGGTGGTGATCTACAGCACAGCAAAGCAGGAGTGACCTCTGTCCACAAACGCTGACCTAGGCCTCAGTTCACAATGAAGATGATGATTCTAGGGTTAAATTATTTGAATTCACTGTGGTAAGCCTCTTTTATTTCGAGATGTGGCCCATGTTCTGTCTCTTTTTGTGGATTGTGTGCAGGAAAAGGTTAAATAGATTGAGGGTTGGTCATTATTTTGCCATACTATGTTTATTTTTACAACTCAAAGATAATAAAATATATGAAGGGCTTTAGCAGGCCCCAGCATAGCAAACATGGCTCTGACAAGTTTTGTCCTTTTCCCAGTTTCCCTTTCCCTCAGATCACATTCCTAAAGCTAGTCCCTAAGGTCTATCCCTTATTTGGCCACTGATTCATTCCTGAGACAAAACACCAAGGTTCAGCAGTCAAAATACATTATTTGGCAAATATGTACAATTAGAATTTACCAATTTACCCCTAGCAGGATTTCCTCTTTCTCCTCTTAAGAACACACTCCTGCAAACATGCCTGCTTGTCATTGTAGCTGTCTGCCTTTGCAGTCTCCCCCATTGCTTGTCTCTTTGGGATAATAAATCTTCGTTGTGCTGAGAATTAGAATTTGGTGTCTGGATGTGTCTTATACTGACTCTGAGGGGGTTATCCCTTCCTTAGTTGTATGGACAGACTAAAACTTCAAACAACATCAAACATAATTTTGAAAATAGTGTTCCAGTGTTTATTCCAGATTTTGGCCTCCATATAAAATAATTATTTGTTTTTTTTTTTGACAGAGAATAGAATATCTGAAGGATTTCTCTACCAAATGAAAATTCTACATACAATATACTAACTAAATTTCTGCTAACCTTCCTCCCTGTTTTACTGGGCCTGCTTAATCTTCTTTCTATGAGAAGACTATAGCATTTCTACAGTTCCTTATGTTCAAGAAACTCCACTAGTCATTATTTGTGGTCATGGGTTAATATTATTGCCCCTCCCAAATCCCTTGATTATTGCTGCTTTAAGATTCTAGGGCCAAGATTGTAAAGTCAAAATCCCCAGTGGAATATAAAATAGAATAGGACATCCAAATGTTAAAAGAGCTGAAGCACAGTCTTTGCAGCTTTGGATTGATGAAAGTGTAGCTCCAGCAGCTGACATGAGATTACTTCCTCTTATGTGAATCCCTAATATAAAACAGACTGTGTATGCACTGAAAGAGTTTAGGCGATTTGCATAAGGAGGAAGAACAAACAATACGTTTCCTTGATGATAATTGCTCAAGATGCTATGGAAGATTGCTAATGTTCCATGGGTGCAGAGTGAAGATTTCATCTCAACCATTAGAGTAGGATGGTGAGCTTCACAATTAGCTTTGCTTCTACTCTTCTGCCAGGTTTGGTCTAGCTTTTTAACTACATCATATCATTTTTTTTTTAACTTTTATTGCATTATGATGAGAAAAGTTACATGATTTCAATTTATCTGAATTTGTTAACATTTAAAAACATATTTTAAGTAAATAGAATTAAATCACATTCTTGTTTCCTTTTTGTACCCCAACTCCTCCCAGAGACCCCCCTTCAATACCTATAATATCTTTTTTGTCATATTCCTTAAATTTTATAAAATATTATAACAATAAAAATGAGTATTATAAAAGTTCTTTGATATAAAACAACAATCAATTTAAGTCTTATGTAGATGCTCGTCTACAGCAATAGTGAAAATACATTTTTCTCAGTGTAAATTTTAAATAACTCCAAACATATTAACTGTATATTTCAAAATAATACATCACTACTGGTATTTTCCTAAATGAACATAAATATATAAAGTCTTTTTGTTTGTTTGTTTTGTATTTAGTAGTGTTTAAAATCTTGGCTCTTACTGTGTTACAAGCCCAAAATAAGAACAAGTTTTAGACATTGGATTTCTTGTAATAAGGCTGTACTTCAATAGCCCTCACATCACCAAAGGATTTTACCTCCATCATAGCTAAGCTGAGAGTTGATAGCTCTGCTGCACCAAGAAATGAATTTAGGCTCGATTTTGGATACAGACTTCCTGCTATGGTCGAAGCTATTTGACTTGAGTGAGTGACTTTATTCTCAGCCCACTGAGAACAGGTTACATTCATTTAAGAAATGGTGTAGGTATTAAGATGGTCTATCCATAAAGTCATTCACCAACTGTTTCAATGAACAATGATTCTGTTTGCAGGGTGGCACAGACATTGGGTGAGGGTAAGAATTTGGTTCATTAGCTGTGATAATTTGGAAAAGCATTCATCTTAAAGAAAGAATAACTTATAAAGTCCTCTTCTTCAAACTTGATACAAGAGTTACAAACGTCAGGCAAAGCATTCAGTCTCACTCTTTGTTGTTCTCTTACAAGCAACCTCCCTAGTTAATCATCTATGTTTCTTTTGGGTATATAAACACTTTTGAAATATATAAGCTGTTCTGAAAACCATAGTATAGTGTAAAGACATGAAATAAACAATACTACTAATAGAGAGTCTGAGATTGGAGAAGCAAGATTTCAAGACCCTTATGTTGTACACAGCAAGGCACTGTCACAAACAAGCTGAAAGTGTATATAGATTGTACAATGTTGGACCTATTTCTCCAACTATCAACTAGAGAGACCATTGGATGACAATCAACGCATTTCTAATTCCTCATATTTTTTGGATTTCAATCGATTAGGATATGTTGGTAATATTAATTTTCATATTAAGATATTAAGAAAAAGTAATTGTTACTTCCTGTTATTTTGTTGTAAGAGGTGGAATTAGGTTTGTGTGAATTTGTTGAAAGATTACCTTCTTGCTTCTTCTAGGGTGTAGTTTTGCTCCTTATGTTGATGTTTTCCATCTATTATCCTTTGTAGGGCTGGATTTGTGGAAAGATACTGTGCAAATTTTGTTTTGTCATGGAATATCTTGTTTTTTCCATCTATGGTACTTGAGATTTTGCTGGATATAGTAGCCTGGGCTGGCATTTGTGTTCTTGTAGGGTCTGTATGACATCTGCCCAGGATCTTCTAGCTTTCACAGTCTCTGGTGAGAAGTCTGGTGTAATTCTGATAGGCCTGCTTTTATATGTTACTCGACCTTTTTCCCTTACTGCTTTTAAAATTCTTTCTTTGTTT
>JADRCD010180439.1:0-22025 GCA_019843815.1 Montemys delectorum
GACCTACACATGCTCAAGCCAGACAAAAATCCTACTACAGAGAGGTTAAATTACACAGAAAGTCCCAGCCCTACTTGAGGAGGTAATTGATAACTGCTTGTTATCAATTAACAATTAATAATTGTGATAATCAAGAGGGAGGGAGGAAGAGAGAGAGAGAAAGACAGAGAAAGACAGAGAGACAGAGACAGAGACAGAGGATACAGTAATAGAGGGCCATATATCCAGCACAAATTGTACTTACTGGTTTGCTGTGCTTTGGTTTGGTTTGGTTGGTTTGGTTTAGTTTGGTTTGGTTTTAAGAAGACTCCAAGCTATGTGGGTCTAAAAGAAGGGAAGAATCTGGGAGGGGGTGGGGAATGGGCTTGAATATAATCAAAATGCATTGTACAAAATTTAAAGACCTCATTTTAAAATGGGAAAAGGAAACAATAATTTCAACAAAAATGTTAAAATTTTCTACATTGTTTATAATTTTAAAATGCTCCCTTAGCCAGCAAACCTGACTGTCAAGCACTGGTGACAAAGCAGAGGAGAGGAGTGTTATTGGAAAAGTCCTCAGCAGCATACCTGATTCCAGGTATGCAAATCAGCTGCTCAGTATAAATAGTACTGAGGGCTGTAAAATACGTAAATCATGAAACTTCAAGCCGAATCTCTGTACACTTTATTGTGGCAAAAGCCACAATGGTAGAAAACTCACACCACTACCTTTAACATCAGCACTAGGTATCCCTACCAATCAACTTGTTTACCCCACTCACCACAGTAGAGAGCTGCACACGGCCTCATTTAGGGTCCCCTAACAGTTAAAATGTATTGAAGTAAAGAGAAATAGAAATCAAGTCAAGTGATAGCTTTCACAGCTTCTCTCAAAGCTGTCAGTAGTTTCATGTCTAATCAACTAAAAGCAAAAAAATGAAAAAAGAAGTTAGTTGATCTGAGATGTCAAGAGAAACCCTAGTTCACCCAAAGGTAATTTCACCCCACCTCTAATAGTCACACACACTCCTTCTTCCAGCTTAGCCTGGCATATTTGCCAGCCTGCACAAGCCTCTTCAGTTCTGCTCCTAGGAGCCGACACTGGCACATTAAGATGAGGAACACACAACCGTCAGCAATCAGAATCCGAATGCCTGATGAAACTCACACAGCCACTGAGTCAAGGAAACGCAGTTGGTCACCAGAAGAGCAATAAGACAGAAACCTTCAAGTCACTGAGGGCTTACTACACACCTTGCTTGACTTGCCTTTGTTGAGATTCAAGAGAGCCTGAAGAGCACCAGATCTAGTTTGGGGGACAGCTAGAGGTATTATGAAAACTATTAGACATTTACAAGGATTCCAATCACACCAAGAGATTCTTCCTTGTTTCCCAGTTCTTGGTCTTTTAGGTCTTGCCTTTGCTTTGAGAAACATTGTCTTTCTGATGCTCAGGCTGGTGTTGAAATCCTAAGTTCAAGAGATCTTCCCAGCTGGGCTTTCTGAGTCATTGGGACTACAGGTGCACATCCCTAAGCCCAGGACCTAAGAGCTTTAGAAATTGAAGTAATAACATATACTCCAGTCATCTTTTAGAATGACTCCTTAAAATCCTTGTCATTAATGTCACTATCCCACCAGACTATACAGTCAGATTGTGACTCAGAAAGGTAAAGTGAGGGAAAAGAAAGAACCTTAAGGTCTCATCAGTTCCCAGGCCCCATCACAACCTTCAAGTTGGAGAAGATTGGGTGTTTTCCTCTCCTTTTTATTATTCTTTCATCCAAGGGCTCACTGGCACTCACTCTAATCTATCACACACAACTCATTCACAAGGCTGAGAGGGGAGGGAGAAAGAGCAAAGGACAGATACCACTTCATTATCATCTCTTGGCTCAAATTTCCACATTACTCATAAGTTGGTTGATACCAGGGCTCGCTAAAATGTTTTATTTAAATTACCACACTGTAATAGTTTTTGGAAGGAATATAGTTTCCTTAAAGATAATGCAACCTGCTTTTATTTATTTAGATATTGTGCAGTATGTGTTCTTACGCGTTCTGTTTAACCTCAGATCTTTCCGCACAAAGAAAACATTCTGAAGAACCAGTCGGGACTTCTGTAGGTCAACTGGAAGCACCATCCCCATCTTAACCGCCAGCGGGAAAAAATGAAGCATATTATCAATTCGTACGAACATACCAATGACACTGCACGAAATAACTCTGATTGTCCTGATGTAGTTTTGCCAGAAGAGATATTTTTCACAATCGCCATCATTGGAGTTTTGGAGAACCTGATCGTCCTCTTGGCTGTGATCAAAAATAAAAATCTCCAGTCCCCCATGTATTTTTTCATCTGCAGTTTGGCCATTTCTGACATGTTGGGCAGTCTGTATAAGATCTTGGAAAACATCTTGATCATGTTCAGAAACCTGGGTTATCTCAAGCCTCGCGGCAGTTTTGAAAGCACAGCCGATGACATCATTGATTGCATGTTCGTCCTCTCTTTGCTGGGCTCTATCTTCAGCCTGTCTGTGATTGCAGCTGACCGCTACATCACCATCTTCCATGCCCTGCAATACCACAGCATTGTGACCATGCGCCGCACCATCATCACCCTAATGATTATCTGGATGTTCTGTACAGGGAGCGGCATCACCATGGTGATCTTCTCCCACCACATTCCCACAGTGCTCACCTTCACATCGCTGTTCCCTTTGATGCTGGTTTTTATCCTGTGTCTCTACATTCACATGTTCTTACTTGCCCGCTCCCACTCTAGGAAGATCTCTACCCTACCTAGAACCAACATGAAGGGTGCCATGACATTAACTATCCTTCTCGGAGTCTTCATCTTCTGTTGGGCCCCCTTTGTGCTCCATGTTCTCTTAATGACCTTCTGCCCAAATAACCCTTATTGTGTTTGCTACATGTCCCTCTTCCAGGTCAATGGCATGTTGATCATGTGCAACGCTGTGATTGACCCCTTTATATATGCCTTTCGGAGCCCAGAGCTTAGAGATGCATTCAAAAAGATGCTCTTCTGCAACAGGTATTAACAGAATTTTTGATTCCCTGCTATGAGTGTTGTAAAGGGACCAAATAACCCAACAGCCTGATGTGTACCAATGTTTCCTTCTTTAATAGATAGGAATGGCCGGGTGATGGTGGCGCATGCCTTTAATCCCAGCACTTGGGAGGTAGAGGCAGGAGGATTTCTGAGTTCGAGGCCAGCCTGGTCTACAGAGTGAGCTCCAGGACAGCTAGAGCTACACAGAGAAACCCATTCTCAAAAAACCAAAAAAAAAAAAATAGATAGGGATGATGCCATTGACTATAGTGTTGATCACAACTGCCTTTCTTATTAACTGTCTTACTGTACCTGCATTTTCACTTGTATCTAGAGAGATGAGATGATGTGCTAAAAAGTACAGTTTACAAAGTACACATAGTATACAAATGTGAGGACTCTGGGTTAAGCAAATATTTGTGCTTCTGTGGGTACCAGGCAAAACCGTCATGGGAGGCCTTTCCAAGCAGGAAGCCATGGTAACCAATTCTCTAGAAGTTAAAGTACTTTTTAAACATCTAACTAACTAGATGTGTTCAGGTCAGATTTCTATGTACGTGGCCAATAACAAGAAATCAACCAACTTTGAAAGAGGAAATGTTTATTTTGGTGCATCAGTTGTTAAGGTTTGAATACATGGCAGCTGGCTGTTGCTTTGAGCCTGTAGTGAAACCATACATCATTGTGGGACCATATAGTAAAATGACTCGTGGTAGCCAGAAACCCATGTCAAAAAGAAAAGGACAGGTGTCCTATAGTCTCCTTTGATGGTAAAACCTCAATGAACTAAGATTTCCCACCAGACCCCACTCTGGTGGGAGCCAACTAAAGAGCAAGTCTTTAGGATGTAGGGATCACTGGCCCAAACCACTCAGGGTAGAAGCTGTAGTGTACGTGTAAGACAAAGATGCTAATTAACTGTCACAGCTAAATAGCCCATCTCTCCTGTAGCCAGCTTTACGTTCCCAAGAAGACATGAATCTTCACTATGAGTCTTCTTTGCTCAATCAGGATCCCACTTAGTCTTAAAATCTCTTCCTCCTTCAGTTTACTCAAGGTTTAGAAGCAAAAACGTAAAAAAAAAATTAAATTAAACTAAAAAGATGAAATCCAATTTTAACCCGTTTGAGTCCTATTCAGGAATATATAAAGCCTACTATATTAGAAGAAGGCACAGCCAAACTACTGTATTAGACTGTGTTAGACAGACAGACTTGGTTCTTCTGTCCAAATGTGTAAGTAATATCCCCCAAATGTATTTCATAGCAAAGAAAGAGAAAGGGAGAAGAGTGTATACAGGTAGAAATGGAGGAAAGGAGAGAGAGAGAGAGATAATGGAGAGGAGAGGAGAAGAGAAGAGAGGAGAGGAGAGAAGAGGAGAGGAGAAAATCAGAGTCAGAAATGTTCTGAAGTATGGAAAAATCTAGACCAAAGCATTTCAAAAACATGCTGTTACTAGAGACCCAAGCCAAGAATATGAGGAAAAAATTCTTCATAAACAAGTCCAAAAGGTAGGTACATTAAATCACTGAAATTGTGTTCTCCATGTAGTAATAGAAAGATGTCCAATATTGAAAAGAAGCATTCTGAATAGTGGTAAAGGAAACAAACTCTCACGTTTACCCATGAACACCACAGTTAAAGAAGAAGCTTACCAGGCGGTAGGTTGTGATGGCAAGTCCTTGCCAAACTGGAGAAAGTTATGTGATAACAGGAGCCAAGAGAGCACCAGGGCTTCTCTGGTCTCCCAGGATTCACAGCATCTTCTGGGAGAGGCAGCACCTTCCCTCCTGTCTCCAAATCCTATCATATAAGAAGTTTTGAAGAAGGAAAAGATGTGGGATACAAATAATATGATTTATTAGGAACTTAGGGGTGTGCTAGGAGTCAGTAAAAATAAAAGAAACTCACACTCAGGAGAAGGGAAAGGACTTACATGGCTACATAGAAAAATACGGGACTGATTTCCACAATGGCTGACCTACCTAATATTCCCATTAGCATTGAGAATGTCTGTTTTTCACTGACATATGTCAATTCATTGTATAAATGCATAATTTGTTGTTTTGTTATTGGATGCTATTTAAGTTTATCCAAACTGCTGATCATACTAGCGACGCTTCTATGAACATTCTTGTGTGTGAACATGCAAAAGAATTTCCCCAGAATATGTTCATTCAATAGACACACTTCAATTTAACTAGAAAATTGAAAACTGTTTTCCAAATGGTCAGGCCAGTCTTCATTCTCACTCCTAGGGTGCCAAGACTCCAGTGTGCCCATATCTTCACCAGTTCCTTATGCCCTCAAAGACTTGATACTCGACAGATATCTGATGCCCATCTTCAACTACTCGTGAAACTGAATAAACTATTTGTGTTTCATAAAAGTCTTGCTCATGAGCTTCATTGGTCTGTCTTGGAGATTCCAGGGTGAACACTGATAGGTGTTTGCAAGTAGAGTCCTTATTATTTTTGTCTTTTCCCCTGTCTTGAGTCTACACTACAGTGGTGAAAAGAAACAAACATTGAGGAATTCTCGTGCTTTTCATAATTTTAGTATAAATACATTTAATTTTTTCCAATATGGAGCTCATCTTTTTGAAAGCTGCAAACTGAAGATATTGGTCCCCCACATAGTTTCCTAACAGTGCTTTTATCATAAATGCCCATCAATTTTAACATTTTCACCAATAGCTGATCATTTGTGAAATTATTACATTAATAGGTTTCTTTTAACATTGATCGAAAGCAAACCACAAATAGTGTGATATTACAGCAATCGTGAATAAAGCTAAAATGTGTCATTTGACAAGACGTATTCTGAATCATAGCTTTATATGTTCAAAAGATTTTATACTAATATGACGTAGTAAATATTTTAGATGGAAGATGATGAATTGTATGAAAGAGAAAACAATAGAAAAACAATAATTACAGAAGAAGAGGTCATGAACTAGAAGGTGAGTGGCAAGGGAGTAGTTACAGGGAAGTAGGGGGAAATATCAATACGGTACTCATGTATGAAATTCTCAGAAAAAAATAAAAATTTAGATTAAAACGTGAATAAAATTCAAGAGCCGCTCTTTCCACAAATGAGGTTTTTAAATATGTATATATTATAAAGTAAAAAGAAGCCATTTGTTCTGTTAATATGTCTACTTCCTAGCCTGTAGTTGACGAAAGGGTTTCCATCTCCTTGGCAATGACCCATATCAGTGAGAGACTTTTTTTTTTTTTTTTAAATTAGGTATTTTCTTTATTTACATGTAAATTTCTCCTTTCCCAGTTTCCCCTCCAAAAAACAAACAAACAAACAAACAAAAACAACAAGAACAAACCCCTGTTGCCTCCCCCCTCCCCATGCCTGCCACCCCACCCTCTCCCACTTATTGGCCCTGGCATTCCCCTACACTGGGGCACAGAACCTTCACTGGGCTGAGGTCCTCTCCTTCTATTGATGATCCAATTTGCAATCCTCTACTATATACATGCTGCCAGAACAATCAGTCTCACCATGTATAGCCCTTGGTTGGTGGCTGAGTCCCTGGGGGCTCTGAGGGTACTAGTTAGTTCATATTGTTGTTTGTCCTAAGGAGCTGCAAGCCCTTCAGCTCCATAGGTCCTTTCTCTAACTCCTTCATTGGGGACCATTTACTCAGTTCAATGGATGGCTGTGAGCCTCTACATCTGTATTAGTCAGGTATTGTCAGAGCCTCTCAGGAGATAGCTATATTTAGGTTGGCTTGTCCTTCCTTCAGTCTCTGCTCCATAGTTAATCTCTGCAACTCCTTCTGTGGGTATTTAGTTCCCCCATTTAAGAAGGAATGAAATGTCCACTTTTTGGTCTTCCTTCTTCTTGAGTTTCTTGTGGTTTGTGGGGTGTTCTTCCTGTATTCCAAACTTCTGGGCTAATAACCTCAGTGAGAGACTTTTAATCTGAAGGAGCCAACCACTGTTTATCTAACTTCTGGCCATTAAAGAGTGGCAAACAACTATATTGCCAACATGTGAGGAGAAAAAAAAAGTCAGCAAATTTACATTTACTAATATAAGTACATGTTTGTATGATAACCCAAACATTCATAATTTGTTGGGCATACCTTTTAAAGCCTAAAGCACCTACACACCTTTTTTTGTTTTGAATGTAACTCTTTAAATTTCTGTATCAGTTTGGCAGGTAAGTACCATTTCCAACAGGTATAAAAGGAACAGACAAGCGTCCCAGTAGGGACGTCACCTGCACAAGTCTCCTCAGGGCACCTAGATCTCTGGCATTGGACTGCCAGCAAGGATTATGTGACACAATATTTAAGTCAAAGTTAAAGAGCTTTAATGTTGAGGGATTCTAGAAGAATAGGCACATCCAGAGCAACATGACAACTAACATCAACGGCAATGAGTTGCGGGCCACTTTAAATTAGAGGCAACCACTTAAAAGGAAAGCAGGAAGCCCAGTGAGGCAGTGTCTCTAAATTCTAGAATATAAAAAGTTCTTATTTCTGTTCTCAGGCTCAGCCACTTAGGTGTAGTGTAAGATCTGAAACGATGTCAAGGGAAATAGAAGAAAGTTAAACTTGTATTTGAGAGTGGACATCCACGGAACATTCGGCTCCCTAGAGTACATCTTTTTTCACACTCTCTAAAAGCTCAGATTCAGTTTTAACCACGTTCCTCAAACTTCTGTTGAAACAAGGAAATTTGGGTGCAAATACCCTTTTTAAAAATCAAAAGCACCCTCAGGAATAGTATTGCTTTTGTTTTGTTTTCTTTTAGCTATTGATAAACTTACCTAATTTAGTTTTTTTTTTAATTTTAGAAACTTTATTATGAATTGCTTGAAAATAAAAATACACACACCAAAATCTATACATATCAAAACCCAAAGTCTATACATATCAGTGAACTTCTATATATTTAGAATAGCCACTTGAAATAGAAACTTTGTAGTTTCACACTAAAGTCCACATTTTTAGATATATGTTTACATACTGTATATACATGTATATGTATATATATAAAATCAGAAATGAAAAATGTATGACAGAGCTATAATTAGAAAATCAGTTTATATCCTTTATCAGGAAATGGGCATGAGCTATGAAAAAGGATAATTTAGTTATTTAAGAGAGCTTTATTTTGGTAGCAGCTGTACCACATCTTGAAGTAATGCACTCTAAGAGCCTTCATTTTTATCTAGCCCTAATTTATCCTTCAATTTTCTAGACAATTTAGCAGTGTAGGATTTCTTAAGCAGAGATAAAGGTTCCTGTTTAAGCCCCTCCCAAACACTGCTGTCTTCTGCCGCTTTGGTGATAACTAACCCTGAGAGAGTTGTGATACCATGAAAAAAACTGTCCCCATGACTGAGATGACTACATAACCTGATTATTTCTAGCTGAAGAAGCAAGAGCTTCCTCTTACAGATGGTAATAAGACTTGGCAAAATACCGCGATAAGAATTAACATGGTGATTAAGTAGGTAGAGTTGAGCAATGATTCTTAACCTGTGGATCACCGCCCCTTCAGGGTCACATATCAGATATCCTATGTATTTGATTTATACATTGTGATTCATAATTTATAGCAAAAGTATAGTTATGAAGTAGCAACAAAATAATTTTTTGGTTGGTGGTGGTCACTACAACGTGAGGAACTATATTAAAGGGTCCCAGCATTCCAAAGGTTGGGCACCACTCATGTAGAGAAAACGGACAAAAATCAAAGTAGAAATTCCCATCCGTTCACAATATGGCCTTGTCCACTTGGAACCTGACCCTTGTGACTTGTGATGTCACTTGCAAACATCTACAACCCCACTCCTAGTGACCCATGGATCCTGATCCCAGTGGCCAATCTCAAGGGAGGCGAATAGTGCTGTGCATTTTGCTATGTTACTTGAAGATAATGTGATGCTCACTTACCCGTCTAGATACAACCACACACAGTTGACATGTAAGCCCAAGTAATTTCCTTTAGCTGTACAAAGGTCTCCCATGTTATTCACGGAAGGAATCTATTCCCTCAGAATCTACCCACCCTTCCCACAGAGTCTTTCCTTCATTAAGTCCCTCTTCCTGAGTATTCCATTTATGAAAACCTTTTTCTAGCTCTTCTAGTCTGGTAAACACTTTTACTCCCAGGCATTTAGATGGTCAGCATTACTGCCATGGTGACACTTTGATGGCTCATGTGGAGACTGTTCTCCTTGTCTCTGCTGGCTGTGCTCCTCTTGCTCCTAATGCTTGTGGTAATTGGATGGTTGGCCTGAAGCTCTCTGGGAAGCTCTCTGGGAAAGCCCACTGGGTCGTGATGCCAACCTATGCCATCCTTCAGAATGAAAGCTAAGGGGTGCCTTTCTGCCTTCTGCAGAACCCCCTTGTGTTCTGTTTGCAACTGAAGGACTCTGGCCAGGGCTATTGTTGGTAGAACCCAATGGCATTATATAAAGAATGGCCCCTAATAGTCCCTCAAGGTAAGCTCCACTTTGCCCTCTTTCTGGCAGGACTCTAACTTTTAATAGGTGATGTGGTTAGCACTGGTAGCTTATCTAGGATAAGATCCACACACATGCTCTGTGGTCCTTCTTCCCTCCTCCTTTTAGATTTTTTTCCTTTTCTTGGCATTTGCTACTGCCTGTGGTTGATGGTGTTTGTACCCACTGTCTCCTCTCTCAGTCTGACCCAAGAAATCTACAGGTAGCCAGGTTTTCACTTTCTTCGGAGCAATGGATTCTGCATTTCCCTCATGACTGATTCCTGGCCAGTTTCAATTTGCAAAATTTTCTATTTTAGGAGTATCTGGCCTGACCAACCAAATGGATTTGGCACTAGAGTCAAACCAGTTTTCACCTCCATGAGCTTGGAGAATAATTCTTTTCAGGGTGGTCACAGTTTACAGCAGACCTCGGATGAGTCAGTACATAGAGCCCAGGACACATGGTTGACAGCAGGAGAGGTCCTTTGACTTCAAAGGAGGCCATCTGGGTAAACATTGCTCTTCCAGTAGGAACCACAAAACAGGTTTTATGTCCCTATTCCCTCTAATTGACCTGAGAGATGTATTTTCAAAAATTGGTCTTTTTGATCCATAAACTCTCAAGAAGAAAGCAGAAAAAAATTTTTTTACAATAAATCTTGGCCCTGATTGCACACTAGCGTGTCAGCAATGCTTGCAACTTCTGACTCACTAAGCTTTAACTGCTTCCCCTTAGTTAGATATTGTTTCTTGTCTGGTAGGGACAGACTCTGAGATCTCTTATAGCCAAGTCTTCACAGACCTGTCACAGACCCTAAACTCTGAGAAAGATGTGCTGTGTGCAGTCTTGAACTCTCTTAGACTAGCTCATCTTTCCCACGCTCAGCCACAAAGGAGGTCTTCGACGGCTCTCCTTTTGTGCATACTCGAGCCCATTCTCAACCATCAGCTTCTTGACTTCTAGCCATCCCTCACCTGGCAACGCTGATCCGACCCACCTCTGTATCCTTCCCTTCTTCGCCTCCTTTCTACCTGCAGAGCTCTCTCAGATTACTGCTTTAACCCTCTCTTTCCCTCACTCGCTCTGGTACTTCCTATAGGGAACCCAGGAAACAAAAGCTTCTCTCCTTCATGGAATATCTTCTCTTTCATGGGGTAGCTATGGGGACTTTATCAGGGTATCTCTCTCCTTCCCTGTGTCTGACCTGTCCCCAACATAATTCAAGTTAGAGTCATTTACCTAGAATCTACCTATCTTCGTTAATGACTTCAGGAAGCTGTTGAGCCAATGTGGCAAGACATCTTTTACCTCCTCCCCACCTGGTATAGGCATGAGGAAGAGCCCCATAGCTAGACCTTAGTGTGGATCTAGGTTGATGAGGTTCAGGATTGCTGTAAACAGGCAGTTAGCATTGCTGTACATAAAATGGAGCCCTGCTGGTCTTATCTGACCACAAATGTAGGAGATGTAAAAGTAAGACCCACAGACTGTATGACCACCTACCTATCTGTTAGGGAAAAAAAAGAAACATGAAAAGGGCCCTTATCAAACACATTAACTATAGCAAGTTATGAAAGTTAACACAGAAAGCATCTGATAACCCTCATATCTTTCCATGTAGACTACCTAAAACATGCATAAGTATATTAACCTGAACCCCAAAAGGAAGGAATGTCAAGCCATTCTGGCTTAGCATATGAGCCAAGTCTCTATAGATATTAGATGAAAACTTAAAAACGTAACAGGAACATAGCTCCTATCACCATCTTATTAGACCCAGATTTAAGATCTTTAATAACCAGGTGATGACCTCAATGGCCAGAAAGGAAGACTTGAAAGAAGAAAAATATAAATTAAAAACACAATATACACCGGGCAATGGTGGTGCATGCCTTTAATCCTAGCACTTGGGAGGCAGAGGCAGGCAGATTTCTGAGTTCGAGGCCAGCCTGGTCTACAGAGTGAGTTCCAGGAGAGCCAGGGCTATACAGAAAAACCCTGTCTCAAAAAACAAAAACAAAAAACCCTACAACATACAACCACATCAATTGCCTGTTGTCTGCAGAAAACCTGAGGACCTTGTCTAGCAGCAGTCTCATTGCTTCCACTGGAATTTACCCAGTTCCTGGTCAAAGGACCCTTCCCATTATCACTGTTGTTAGCCAGGATATTTTAACTGAGAGGAGCAAAGCCAATGAGGTATACCCTTCCCGAGGAACAGCGTCTAATCTACCAAGTTGAGAACCACGGCAGTAGAAATAGCCCTCTCTCCCAGATGAGGGAAAGGAGACCTCATCCAAGAACCTCATCCTTAGGTCAAGCCTGAAAAAGGACCCACACCCTTACCATTGTTCCTGTACTATGAGGAGTCCATTGAGGAAAGATATACATCCTTGTTGAGTCAGCGTCTGTGCTAGTCAGTTTTTTGTCAACAAGACACAGGCTAGAGTCATCTGGAAAGAGGAAACCTTGATAGATAAAATGCCTTCACAAGATTGGCTTGTGAGGAGAAAAGATGCCGGAAAGAGGGGAGCTATTCAGGGCCAGGCTTTGGAATGAGAAGAACACAAAACCATGTAAGGTCTTGGGGCAACTAGAACCGGTAGCCTCCACCACTGGTAGCCACCAGCAACCACTGGCAGATGACTGATATAGACTAGCTGATAAGGTTAGGGCAAGAGATTTCTGTGCCCAGCAATTGTGTTATCTGGCCAGTTCTAGAATAATAAAGCTGTCTAAAGTGTTTCAAAAAAAAAAAAAAGACCTGTGGGGCATTTTCTTGATGAATGATTGATGCAGAAAGGCTTAGCCTATCTGAAGTAGCCACACCTGGGTTTATGGTCCTGGAGTAAACAAGAAAGTAAAATAAGTAAATAAGAAAGCAAGCTGAGAGAGCCATGGAGAGGAAGACCACAAGCTGAAGTCTTTTGCAGCCTCTGCTTCAGGTCTTGCCTCCAGGCTTCTGACCCACTTGGCCTCCTGACTTCCCTCAGTGATGAGTTATAACCTCCAATTATAAGATGAAATAAATCCTTTCATCTACAAGGTTCTTTGGGCTGTGGCCTTTATCACTGTGTAGAAGCCCTAACTAAGCCAAGGACTGGTGGAGGCCTGAAGCTTCCATAGTTTTATCTGTATGGATAAATTAATCCTAGATATGACAGAGATTGATAATCCTAGATACAGCAGAGACCAGAATGATATTCTTTATTGACACAAGAATTACTTTTTCTGTCCCAAATCCACTGTCCAGTTTGCCCTCCAGTTTCTAGTCTACCACACTCTGGTATTGATAGCCATCTCTCACCAGATGCTTTCACTCCATTGACCAGTATGATCAACAAATATCAATAGAACTCTTATCTCATCTGTCTTAGTTAGGGTTTCCAGTGCTGTGGAAGAGACATCATGACCAAGGCAACTCTTATAAAAGACAATATTTAACTGGGGCTGGCTTACAGTTTCAGAGGTTCAGTCCATTATCATCAAGGATAGAGCATGACAGCTCTCAGGAGGAGCTGAGAGTTTCTACATCATCATCCAGAGAAAGCCAGGAGCAGATTGTCTTGCACGTGGCTAAGAGGAGAGTCTCAAAGCCCACCCCCACAGTGACACACTTCCTCCATTAAGGCCACACCTACTCCAACAAGGCCTCACCTCCTACTAGTGCCATTCCCTTGGCCAAGCATATTCATATCACCACACCACAGGTAAATATCAACACAAATTTGCCTCCTCACATCTCCTCACTCATCCATTGAATGTAGTCTTGCAAGCATCAGACTCTGAAGTAAGGCTCCCATTTGTATTAAGGTCTCATTCCACAGGGACCTTAATACAATACTTGTACATACTTGTGGTCACCCTTTTATCATGCAACCAAGCACTTAAGGCATGTGGTGATGTCTAGGTTGACAAATAATTGGTCAGTCATTTTTTTTAAAATTGGATTATGATGAGAAAAGTTACATGATTTCAATTTATCTGAATTTGTTAACATTTAAAAACATATTTTAAGTAAATAGAATTAAATCACATTCTTGTTTCCCTTTTGTACCCCCACTCCTCCCAGAGACCCTACAATACCTACAATATCTTTTTTGTCATATTCCTTAAAATTTATAAAATATTATAACAATACAAATAAGTATTATAAAAGTTGTTTGATATAAAACAACAATCAATTTAACAGTCTTATGTAGATGCTCGTCTACAGCAATACTGAAAATACATTTTTCTCAATATAAATTTTAAATAACACCAAACATATTAACTGTATACTTCAAAATAATACATCACTACTGGTATTTTCCTAAATGAACATAAATATATAAAGTCTTTTTGTTTGTTTTATATTTAGTAGAGTTTAAAATCTTGGCTCTTACTGTGGTACAAGCCCAAAATAAAAACAATTTTTAGACATTGGATTTCATTGTAATAAGGCTGTACTTCAATGACCCTCACATCAACAAAGGATTTACCTCCATTGTAGCTAAGCTAAGAGTTGATAGTTCTGCTGCACCAAGAAATGAATTGTAGGCACGATTTTTGGATACAGACTTTCTGCTGTGGTCAAAGCTATTTGACTTGAGTGAGCGACTTTTTTCTCAGCCCACAGAGAACAGGTTACATTCATTTAAGAAATGGTGTGTGTATTAAGATGGTCTATCCATAAAATCATTCACCAACTGTTTCAATGAACAATGGTTCTGCTTGGAGGGTGGCACGGACATTGGGTGAGGGTAAGAATTTGGTTTATTAGCTGTGATAATTTGGAAAAGCATTCATCTCAAAGAAAGAGTAACTTATAAAGTCCTCTTCTTCAAACTTGATACAAGAGTTACAAACATCAGGCAAGGCATTCAGTCTCACTCTTTGTTGTTCTCTTACAAGCCTCTTCCCAATTTAATTGTCTTTTTTTCTTTTGGGTATATAAATACTTTTGAAATATATAAGCTTTTCTGAAAACCATAGTATAGTCAGTCATTTTTAAGAGGACATTGAAACATGAATGAAATAACTAGAATCCAAGAGTATTTCAAGGTGGGATTAAGGATTGGAGATTTGGTATTGGACCAAAAAAAGTGTACTAGATAGGACAAACACAATCCCTCTCACACACAAGCAACTCTAATTCCAAGATAACATAGAGGTTTCAGAGGTACATGCTTACAATATATCTGACAATACTCTAAGTAAAACTTTTCCATTTAATCAAGCAAACCACTTCACTTACCCCAACTTGTCTCCTTGATGAGGTTATCCCCTTTCCCCAACAGCCTTCAAGTTACTTCTTTCTGCTGTGACCAACAGTGGATTTTTAATAGACCTCCAGAAGTCCTATCTATACTGTGAAAATAAAAGTCTTGATACCCTAAACTGGAAAAATCTAAAAGAAATGGATACATTTCTTGATACACAAAATCTATCAAAGTTAAATCAAGATCAGGTAAGTGATTTAAACAGATCCGTAACTGCTAGTGAAATCAAAGCAATAATTAAAAGTCTCCCAAACAGGAGAACCCATGGCCAGATAGAGCCAGCATAGAATTCTACCTGATCTTCTTCATAGAAGAATTAATGTCAATACTTCTCAAATTATTCTGCAAAAGAAAAAAGAAAAAATATTGCCTAATTCTTTGTCCTTGGCCATAAATACTCTGACACCTAAACCACACAAAGATCCAACAAAGAAAGAAAAATCACAGATCAATATCTCCCTTATGAACATAGGTGTACAAATTCTTTATATAATACTTAGAACCCAAATCAAAGACTGCATCAAAAAGATTATCTACCACCATCAACTAGGCTTCATCCCAGACCTGTAACAATAGTTCAACCTACATAAATTGGTAAGTATGATCTACCATATATAAACACAATGAAAAACAAAAACTACAAGATCATCTCATTAGATGCAGCAAACATCTTTAACAAAATTCAGTACCCCTTGATAAAAGTCTTGGTGACAGTAGGGATACAAGAGACATACCTCCACATAACAGAGATGATTTACAGCAAGCCCACAGCCAACATCAACCTAAACACAGAGGAACTGAAAGCACTGCCACTGAAATCTGGAACAAGATGAAGATGCCCACTTTTCCCATACCTTGTCAATGTAGTACTTGAAGTCTTGGCTGGTAGAGTAAGACCAGTAAAGGAAATCAATGGAAAGGAAGAAGTCAATGTATCTTTATTTGCAGATGATGTAATTATATATATAAATGACTCTGAAAACTTCACCCAGAAACATTCACTTCTGATAAACACCTTCAGCAAAGTAGCAGAACACAAAATTACACACAAAGACCAGAAGCCTTCCTATATATAAATGGCAAAAAGAAGTCAGGGAAACAGTAGTTTTGACAATAGCCTCAAAAAATTAAATAAAGTTTCTTGGCTGGGGATAACTCTAACCAAGCAAGTAAAAGATTTGTAGAACAAAGACTCAAGATATGGAAGAAGATATCAGAAAATGAAAACATCTTCCATGCTTGTGGCTTAAAGGGATTAATACAATAAAAATAGTCACACTTTCAAAAACAACCTATAGATTCAACATAATTTCCCTCAAAATCCCAACATAACTTTTCACAGAAATTGAAGAGACAATCTTCAGCTTCATTTGGAAAAAAAAAAAAATCCAGGACAGCTGAAACAATTCTGAATAATAAAAGAACTTCTAAAAATATCATCTTCTCTGATTTCAAATTGTACTATTGTACACAGAGCTATAGTAATAAAAAAATCAGCATGATATTGACACAAAAACAGACAATTGATCAATGGAAGACCTAAATGTAAGCCTATAGCCCAGAGACACCAGATTTTTAACAAAGTAGCCAGAAATACACACCGTAAAAAGACATCATCTTCAACAAATGGTGATGGTCAAACTAGATGATTGTATGTAGAATAATCCAACTAGATCCAGATTTTTCTTCCTGCATGAAACTCAAATCCATATGGATCAAAGACCTCAACATAAGGTCAGATACCCTGACTTATGATAGGAAAGAAAGTCAGGAATAGGCTTAAATTCATTGGCACAGGAATTTTTTTTTAACAGGCTGCCAATAGCATGGGCATGACAGCAGCAATTAATAAACGGAACTATAAAACTGAAAAGCGTCTGTACGTCAAAGTATACCGTCATTAGGACAAAATAGCAGCCTACACAATGAGAAAAGAGCTCTACCAATTACATATTGTACAGAGGGTTAATATCTTAAAAATGTAAGACATTTTTAAAAAACTAGACATCAAGAAAAAAATAACCCAATTGAAACAGGATGCAAAACTAAACAGAATTCTTAAAAGATGAGACACAACTGGATAAGAAACACTTAAATGTTCAACATCCTTAGTCATCAGGGATATGGGAACCAAAATTACTTTGAGATTTCATCTTATACCAGTCAGAATGGGCAAGATCAATAAAACAAATGACACCACATGCTAGCAAGGGTGCAGAAGATAAGGAAACCCTCATTCGTTTCTGATGGGAGTACGAATTGTACAGCCATCATGAAAATCAGTGTGGAAGTTCATCAGGAAGGCAGCAATAGATCTACCTCAAGATCCAGCTCTACTATTCAAGGGCACATAGAGACACTTGCTCATCCATGTTCATTGCTACTCTATTCATAATAGCCAGAAACTGGAAAGAGCCTAGATGCCCACCAACAAACGAATGGAAAATGAAAATGTACATTTACACAATGGACTATTACTCAGCTGTTTAAAAATGAAATAGTGAAATTTTCAGGTAACTGTATAGACTAGAATCATCCTGCATGAGGTAACACAGACCAAAAAAAGACAAATATGATGTGTATTCTCTTATACGTGAATATTACGTTTTAAGGCTCTTCGATAGGTATTCTAGTATCTACACAACCACAGAGGTTAGGTATAAAGTAAGAGACTCAGAAGAAGTGAAGGAACCCCTCAGATAGAGGAAACAGAATAGATATGTAGATACAGGGTTTGGGGATACCGGGGCAGGATAAGTAAGTAAAAAAAGGAGAGGAAGAAAGGGAAGGGAAATATAAGGAGGAACAGCTAACATTAAGGAACATCTGAGGAGTTATTTTGAAACCTTACTATATAAGCTTCTTTTTTAAAAAAAGATTTATTTATTATTTATATAAGTACACTGTAGCTGTCTTCAGACACACCAGAAGAGGGCGTCAGATCTCATTACCTATGGTTATGAACCACCATGTGGTTGCTGGGATTTGAACTCAGGACCTTCAGAAGAGCAGTCAGTGCTCTTAACCACTGAGCCATCTCTCCAGCCCTATGCTTCTTAATATATACATATATGAAAGAAATTTAAATAGAACCACCAAATATCAGGGGAGAGAGAATGCCAACTAGACCTATCTTGCCCCTACATGAAACCTTCAGTTCTAGGAATGGGTTACACGTAATAAAACTGTCACCCAAAGGGGCGCCACGAAAACATCCAAATAAGTCAGACTATTGCCAAGAGTAATGTTCTCTCCCCACATAGTGATGGTAAGGCCTGACTGCTGAAGACAATACCTACTATTTTATTGAACATGGAGAAGTTGGTCTGGTACATAAACAGAGCCTTCATTCCTATTGACTGGAATACTTGAAGGTATCCTGCAGGCTATCAAGGGAGAAAGGGAACCACCAACCTAGTTACAACCTTTGTTAGCTACAGCAGTAATGAAATGCTGGCGCCACCATGCACACACATTGTGGGAATAATCAACTTCTTTCTGGTAGTATTTAAGGAACACTCCAAAAGATAGAACCCATGCCTGAATGGCTTGAATGTCCAAGGATGAGATTAGATAATCCATGGAAGTAGGGAAAACCCAAATACTGTTGTTCTCCTAAGGAAGTATAGCAATAAGATGGCGCCTAACAACATCCTCTTACGACCATAGATCAGTGTCTTGCAGCAGAATCCAAGAAGCTTCCTCCTGCAGGACATGAGAACTAATACAGAGACCTACACCTGGACAATGTGCAAAGAAGGAGAGATTATGGAAAACTCAGACTTAAATGAAATGCTTTCATCGAACTTTCTCCTCCGGCATCAGAGAGACGTATGGAAGAGCCAGGGGCATGGAAGACACCAAGGAATCGTGTCTTTTGGATACAAGAGCACTAATGCACACGTAAACTCACAGAGACCGTAGCAGCACGCACAGGGTCTGGACAGGTCCGAGTCCGACGGGGGTCCCAGAGATGGGAAGGGAAGTGGACGTGAGTTTCCATCCCTAATGCAGAAGCTATTTTCAATTGATAACCATTCACAAAGGAAAGATTAGTTTTCGCTGATGGAGTATCCCTAGGTATATTAACCACACTTAAGGGTAGACCCCATAGCCAGCCGTAGATGAGCAAAATGAAACCAACACAAAATGAACCTAATGGTATTTTTGGAAATGTTTTGTCTCAGTGCTTTGTTTCAGCATTTTTTTTTGTTGTTTTTTACTTTATTGGGATTTTTGCTTGTACATTGTGGTTCCCAATTTTGTGTTTTTATAGATTTTATGTGTGCCTGTGTATTATGTCTCCATGTGTATGTTTCTTGAGCTTATTCTATTTCTTTAAGGGGGTTTGCCCTCCTTCTCTGTTTGCTTTGTTTTATTCTGTGTTTATTTTTAATTGGCCCATTTATTTCCTAAAGAAAAAGAGGGTGGAAAAGGCATGGAGTTGGTTGAGGCAGGAAACTGTGATTAGAATATATGGTAAAATAATTTTCAGCTTACAAAACAGAAAGGGGACAATATATCTCCCTACCATTATACTTACCATTAACATTTTACAGTCTAGAAAAACCTCAGAAGTCACAGCTAACAGAAACTTGTTGTAATGGCTCCAAGGTAAGGCATAATCTCATGCCGTTTATTCTTAAAAATAATGCCTGTAATATATGCTGGGGGAAAAATAGATCGTGCTTCTATACAAATCAACACTTCTTATGTTTACTTGAAGGTATCACAGTAAAAATAATTTGTTAATTAGGACCATCTGTCAAAACAATGTGCTAAGTAAGTACTCCTATTCTTTTATTGAGATCAAGCACACTAGAAGTATTTACCTATTTAGAGCCAAACCATTGAGGCTAAGAGAAGTTCAGTTATGCACCAAAGCACAGACTGGTTATAAATACAGGTCTGCCATTCTGTGAAAAGAAAGCCACCAAAAGCTCAACTCTCCCTGAAAACAATAAAAACCTCAGTAGCGCTCAACAGTACAATTTTATCCAGGGTTAGAGTACATGGTATACTTTAAATGTAGCTTCAAAAATCCCCTTATACACATTTACAGTAAGTTTGTACAGACCAAAGCCAAAAATATGAAACCATTAGTTAATAATTAATGCAATTATTCAATTACATTAAGAAGCCATAACTCAGAAGCTCATTAACAACAATGAGTAGTGCGATGGCTTGTCAGTCTCAATTCTGAAATCCACAGATTGTGTAAGCTGCTACATTCCTCTTCACAGTGCCTTGCCACACTGTAACTAATAGATTCCCTGAGAAACCCTACCGTATGGTTGAGACCCTGGGACTATTTGTCTTGAAAGTACACCTTGTAAAGAGTTTACTAGCCTGTTAATAGATTAACAATATATCCTTAAAACCCCTAACAACCATATGATTCATACACCTAGATGTTTGCAAGAGATACCTAGAATTCATGCTCACTAAAGGTGGGTAAGGATTAAATCTTATAAGATTCTGATAATGAAACCAGCATTCTAAATTATGAAAAAGAGGAACATCGGCCTTATTTTACAACTATAGCATTTTCTTGTTAACCTTTAAGTAGATATTCAGGAGAGTATGAATGGACCTGTAGACTATTCTAGGAGATCCTGTGGCTGCCACTTTAAACAAATTTAGGTGATATGTTCTTTATAGGAAGAGTAACAATTATATCTTCTACATTTTAATCTCAGTATTCTACTGAGAAATTTTTGTTTCAATTTTGCTACAGCAGATGGCCCAGAAATCACACTTCTGGGACTGGAGAAATAATTAAACATGTAAGAGCACGGGATGCCCTGCTAGAGGACCAGGGTTTGATTCCCAACACTCATGTGAGAGCGCACTTGTAATTCCAGTGCCTGTGGATCGCATCTCTTCTTCTAGCCTGGGCACTTCTAGCAAGAGCACTGCATACATGTGTCACACAGGAATAGATGCAGGAGAAACATCTATACACATAAAATAAATAAACAAAATACTTTTGAAGAAAGTAAAGAAGCATCCTTGTTAGAAGAGGGACGAGGGAGAAAAAGGAATAGCTAGACAGAGTTAACAGGATTTCATCACTGGATGTAACGTAGCACAATAAATTTTTAAATGAGATCCCAGACAACTCATCTGGATTGTCACTATGAGCTAAACAAACTTCACACATCCACTACAATCTTCACTTTCAGATGTGTTTTTCAAGTACAGATATAATAAATGAAATCTTATAAGAATATTATACTACACACCACCATTTTAAGCTAAAAGGAATTTCGAGTGAGGTTTACATGTTGGCTCATAGACATGGTGGAGGTTTTAGATTAAAAAGCCTTAGATAGACTAAAAGCTGAAATTATTTTCCATATAAAGATGACTGGGTGGAAGAGAATGTCTAGAATATCTGAATATATCTCTTAGTGGGGATCTAATAAAGAAGAAACAATAAGCTAGGCATGGTCTTGCATGCCTATAATCTAAGCATTTGGGAGAATGACACAGGAAAAAGATTGTCAGTGTGAAATCAGTCTGGGCTACCTAGTGACTTCAACGCCAGTCTGAGAAACATAGCCAGACACTGTCTCAAAAGAGAAGATTCATCTTCCACATTGTCAGAGCTGGCTAGCGTGGTCCAAACCCTTTGAATCCCAGAGACTCTATCACAAAGCTCCAGATATTCATGATGGACTTACAGGATGTTACCTCTTAGGTGGTTCTAGGTCTTGTCACGTTGATAAAATTAATCATCACAAGTCCTTTCCTAGTCAATATGAGACCCTGAAGAAATAGTCTTCCACTGTTTGTCCTCATAGTCTTGTGGCCATCTTAAAATGTAAAATGTGTTCAGTCTAACTTCAAAAGGGCCCAACGGTCAAGAATCGTGGATGACTGTGTGGTGTTGACGCATGAGGTTTTGCTGTCAGTTCAAGTAACCAGAAATGGAAGGTTCTGCAAAAGCACCTGTAGACTCTGAAACGGATTCTCCTCCAGGAGTTAATGAAACCGCTGCTGCCTCTGCGCAGAGGCCTTCTGAAAAGACTCCTCCATGCCAGCAAGGAGATCAACCAAAAACGCACAGAGAGTTTGAAGATGATCTTGTAGAGCAAAATTCGAGTTATGTGCACGATTCTCCATCCAAGAAAAGAAAACTCGATGTCGAAATCATCTTAGAGGAAAAACACTCTGAGGATGATGGAGCTCCTTCAAAGAGAAGCAAACTGGAGAAGGGCGGTGTGTCA
>JADRCD010180446.1:4957-26788 GCA_019843815.1 Montemys delectorum
CACACCTCCTCCAACAAGGCCACACCTCATCCAACAAGGCCACACCTTCTCCAACAAGGCCAAACGTCCTAACAGTTCCACTCCTTATGGGCCAAGCATATTCAAACCACCACAAGTGCTATGGCACATTTGTGTGTACTCGTGTATGCACACACACACACACAAACACACACACTAAACAAAATGTAATGTAATAGAAAAAGAAGAGGCAAGCATATTTCTGTGAGTTGGAGGCTGGCTTATTTTAAAAAAAAAAAAAAAAGACAAAAAAGAATTTTTCCTTAACATCACACCTTCCTGGGGACCCGGAGTTTTATTAGTTCAAGCAAGGTCAACCATGGCCCTAAGAGAAGTGGAGAAAGCAGGTTGTATTCCAGAGGCCCCCACAGCTCCAGCTGGGTACCTGGATGCACCCTCCCACTTCAAAGCTATTGATCAGACTGGAAAGGGGAGCTGACGGCAAACAGAGGTGGACATGGAGCACATAGTGACCCCCTGCAACTGGGCTGGGGCCAGGAGGGGCCGGGGCGTGGAGAAGGTGGTCAGGGCCCTGACCCTAGGGGCACAGCGGGCCATTTGGCAGCAAGAAGAAAGCAGATGGTCTCCATAGTGACCAGAACCCCTGTGCACTGCTAGGTCTCCATTCTGCTGCTGGTGTTTGTGGGGTGGAAACAGATTGGAAGAACCCGTGCTGTGCCTGGGGTACAGGTTGGGCAGGGCAGCAAGCACCTGCCTGCTTTCTCCTCCCCTGGGCCTGATGTCTGCTCACCTATCAGCTGAGCATACTCTTTTCAAAGCACAGCTCTGGTGCTGGGCTCTGTCTTGCTCCACAAGCAAGACTTCATCAGATATCCTCGTTCTGCGTACTGCCTCCTCCCCCAGGAGAGGGGAGACTCGGGTTCCTTTTACCTCGTTCAAGGGGCACCATGCATACTGCACCTCGGTCTTTGCACCTCCCTCATTGCGCCTAAGTCATTCCTCACTCCCCCTCCGCAGTAAACTCTATTTCCCAGTCTCCCTTGCTTCTGACTCCGCCCCCCGAATTACCCCCCCCCCCCACGTCCCCCCCCCCCGCTACCGACCCCCTCCCTGCTTGGAACAGTTAATGGGAAGGACTGGAGGTACACCCTGGTCTGCTATCTACTTGAAGTATCCCCTCACCACTCCCTACTCCATGGGCAATGTCCTTATCCTGGCTTCTCTTCTGCTCCCACCAGCAACTATGTCACTGGGTCTGTATCTTTTGCTGACCTCATCTTACTTCTCAGGAAGAGGCTGAGCCACCCTCTTCCTGGCCTCTTCTCTTGAATACCCCAACTTTTGGCACCTCTACAACAGGGTGTTACAACACCCTGCTTGGATCCCCTTTCTTGGTAGGTGCTCTTGTAGACCTTTGGTTTCTGGAGAGTGCCCCCACCTCCCAGGAGCCTCCTGGCTGAGGCCTGGCTGGGCTGTTTGTGATTATGGTTTCAAGAGTGTGGTTACTTGATTCACATCTGTCTCCTCCAAACTGACAAATTCCACGGAGTGAGCGGCCAGCATCTGTTTTTGCTCAACACTGTCCGTCCAGCGCACAGGAGAGAGCCTGCTGCTGGGGCTTGGAGTGAGCAAGGCAGCCAGGCTAGCATGTATGCAAATCAAAAGCTTACATGCAAATGAGACATGGGAGGAGCTTACAGCCCAGCTCCTGCTCAGGGACGCTTCCCTGGTCTCACCAACTCACTGAAGCGGCTACTTGGAAAAACTTCAGTTTCTCAGAGCCACTGGGATCCGGAGGGAGGGCATAGATGGACGGGTGGATGGGTAGGAGTGAGGATGAATGGACTGGCAGGTGCGTAGGTGGGTGGGCAGACAGGTTGGTGGATAGATGGAAGAAGATACATAACACTTGAAAAATGTATGGTGGTAGCCGATTATGGTGGCCCATGCTTGTGATCCCTGTACTTAGAAAGTGAAGGCCGAAGAATCAGTTCAAGCTCACGTTCAGCTACGTAGCAAATTTAAGACCAACCTGGGCTACAGGAAACCCTATCTTTAAAAAAATATATCAGAAACGGAAAAGTCTTTTAGGAAAGATTGGCAAGCTGAATTAAGACAAAAGCTAAATGCTCTCTGGTGTAGAGGCTCCTGGTAACGCCCGCTGTGTTCTGTGAAGTGTGCTAGAAGGTCACGGGGGGGGGGGGGGGGGGCGTGGCTTCAGGTCTGAGCCGTGCTCGCTATGTTGACCAAGATTAATGATTTGGTTGGGAGCCGTTCTGAGACCACCAAGGGGAGACTGACAGCCCTGTACCTGCCGAGGGGCACAAGCTGCTCATGAGACCGTAAGGGCCAGCTAGGACATTGTCCTCCGTCCCGTTTACCCTGATTCCAGGCTCAGCAGAGGGTCCAGAGCGTTACAGGCTCCAGAATGGGTCTGAGGCTGTCTAACATGAACGTCGGAGGCTTGTGCTGAAGAGGCTAGAGCTGTGATTGCCATGAGTAGCTAGGACCTTCGAGATGTGTCTGAAAGAACTGTGGGGTCTGGGGAAGTGACTCAGTCAATAAAAAGCTTGGCAAGCAAGCTCAGCAGTTCAGATCCCCAGGGCCCACATGAAAAGCTGGGCGGGCGCAGTGGCCACTTGTAATCCCAGAGCTTAGAAGGTTGAAACAAGACCCTGGGACAAGACAGCCAGCTGGACTAAAGGGGCAGGCAAGCTCTGAATTCCGTTGCAGGCCCTGTTTCTACGAACAAAGTGGGGACTGACCCAGAAAAACACCTCACTTCAATCTCTGGCCTCCAAATAAACAAGCACACATGCACCCCACTTCCTTGTGCACCCCAACACATTCAAACAGACAGCCACACACAAACACTGGGTTTAGTGATCCCAGTGAGCTCCATCAGGAACTGGAGTGACTTCAGCACAAGGCAAGAAGGGGAGGAGCCACACCCAGCCCTCAGCCATCACTCCTCCACAGAGGCTCTGAGAGCCTCAGCATCCCCATAGACACTTGCAGATGGCACCGGGCTGCAAAGAGAACCCGGCAGACAAGCCCTGCTCATGTCCAGCCAAGCAGGAAGCCTCCAAGTAGCTGTAACCATGTCAGAGTAGCCTAGAGTTCAGATTTGTGGGTTTGAGCACCATAAAAAAATGCAAGCTGGGCAGTGGTGGCAAAGGACTTTAACGCACTTGGGAGGCAGAGGCAGGCAGATTTCTGAGTTCGAGGCCAGCCTGGTCTACAGAGTGAGTTCCAGGACAGCCAGGGCTACATAGATGGACCCTGTCTCAGAAAAAAAAAAAAATGCTACTACCTGAGGCCAACCCTTAACCAAACACATCAGCATTGATGTGAATCTCAATGCTGAGTGGGAGAAAGCAGACGTTAAAAATAGCCTCGTGTCAGTCTAGGGCAAATTTTTGTAACCAAAAAGTTTTATATATATATATATATATTTGTAAGCATTTTTGATTCTGGAGTTGCAGATCAAGGAGCTCTGCCTAAAGATGCCATAGAAGGGCTGGAGAGATGGCTCAGTGGTTAAGAGCACTGACTGCTCTTCCAAAGGTCCTGAGTTCAAATTCCAGAAACCACATGGTAGCTTACAACCATCTGTAATGAGGTCTGACGCCCTCTTCTGGTGTGTCTGAAGACAGCTACAGTGTACTTACATATAATAAATAAGTAAATCTTTAAGCCAGGCAGTGGTGGCGCATGCCTTTAATCCCAGCACTTGGGAGGTAGAGGCAGGCAGACTTCTGAGTTCGAGGCCAGCCTGGTCTCCAGAGTGAGTTCCAGGACAGCCAGGGCTACATAGAGAAACCCTGTCTTAAGGAAAAACAAAAAACAAAAACAAAGAAAAAAATCTTTTAAAAAAAAAAGATGCCATAGGAGAAAAATTTATCCAACTTCTGACAGGAAGGCAGTTAACACCGCCCCACTACACACACACACACACACACACACACACACACACACACACACACAGACACACACTGTGCAGTAAACGGTTTAAAAATTCTATGAATCCACAGAAAATCCTGGCACTGGCCTCAGGCCCAGTCCCTGGAGACCAGCTGGGTGTGCTTTCCTACATATGGGGTGATTTTCTTTTGTCGGTTTTTATGAGACAAAAAAAAAATAAAAAATCTCACCATGTTGGATTCGAATTCTCAACAATCCCCCTGCCTCATATACAGAGTTCAGGGATTATAGGCTTATGGTGTCATGTGCAGTTTGTTCCTGAATGATCAAATGTTTCAGTCCGAACTAGGGGTATGTGTGGCCCCTCTGGTAGTTTTGTTGTTTTAAAATAATAGTTTAGCGGGGTGCGGTGGTGCATGCCTTTAATCCCAATATTTGGGAGACAGAGGAAGATGGAACTCTGTGAACTCAAGGCCAGACTGTTCTATATAGTGAGTTCCAGGACAGCCAGGACTACATAAATGGACCCTGTCTCAAAAACACCAAACAACAGTAGATAAATACATAAATAAAATAATTATAGTTTAACAACTGTAAAGCAGATGTGACATCGCACACCAGTAACCTCAGTGTCTGGGGGTTGAGGCAGAAGGCTCTGGAGCTCCAGGTCAGGGTGGGCTACACATCTAAACCTTGTTTTGAAACAAACAAACTGAATCTTGGGATCCCAAAACGTCTAGCAGGGGAACCTCTGTGCAGGCAGATGTGGAAGGCTCAGGGGCTGCTTCCATCCTCAGGGGACAAAGCCTCCTGTTTCTGAATCCCCTCCTCCATAGACACCCCAGGGGCTTGGGGCAGAGAGAATAGCCGGGCTCTTTGGACAGGCAGAAAGACAGGCAGGGGACAGTGGGGGACAGCAGGCGGTAGTGGTGCCACAGCACGGTTGCTGGTTCTCAGCCACCCCTGCAACAGGTGGCCTGCCATCTGCTTGGGCTCCTGGCCCAAGCCACGTGTCCAATCCTCTTGAGTTTAGCCTTGGCTGAGGTCTCAGCCTGAGTTCATAGAGACAGAAAAAGAACTTGGTTTGAGCTGTGGGGCCAGAGGACAGAGTGCAGGTCACTTGCCCCAGGGAGGGAAGCTAAAAATGACCAGGGACCTTGGAAAGTCCCTGTGTTTGGCCGTGGCCTTCCTCTCTCCCTCCCTATCTCTCTGTCTCTCACACTCTGTCTCTGACTCTGTCTCTGGACACCTCTCTCTGACTGTCTCTCTCTGACTCTGTCTCTGTGTCTCTCTCTCTGACTCTGTCTCTCTGTCTCTCACACTCTGTCTCTGTGTCTCTCTCTCTGACTCTGTCTCTCATACTCTGTCTCTGTGTCTCTCTGCCTCTGTCTCTTTGTCTTTGACTCTGTCTCTCTGTCTCTCTCTGTCTCTCACACTCTGCCTCTGCCTCTTTGTCACTGTCTCTCTCTCTCTGACTCTTGTCTCTCTGTCTCTCACACTCTGTCTCTGTGTCCCTTTGTCTCTTTGTCTCTGTCTCTCTGTGTGTGTCTCTCTGTCTCTATGTGTCTCTCTCTTTCAGTCCAGGCTGGCCTGGACTCTCTATGTACTTGAGGATGACCTTGAACTTCCAATCCTCCTGCCTTCCCCTTCTTAGTGCCAGGATTACAGGTGTGCACCACCACTCCTGGCTAATGCAGGGCTGGAGCTCAAACCCAGGGCTTTGCATATACTATACAAGCATCTACCAACTGAGCTACACCCTCAGTCCCTGACAACCCTCTCTTTCCTCACTGGGACCCTGTAGTTTGACTGAATAGGCTCTAGACAGATGTACCCACCTCTTACACAGTACCCGATGGAGCCAGAGAGGTGAAGGAACCTGCCTGGGGTCACACAGCTTAGCCATTCACTGATTCTCAGGCTCCTGCCAGCTGCCGATGAGGTCCCCAGTGCCTCTAAATCAGAGAGCTGCATAACTGCCCAGCCCTGGAGGTTTTTTTTTTTTTTTTTTCAAGGCTCTGACCCAGGTTTCTGGTTTGTGTGTGTGGGGTGGGGGGGAGTGATGGCAGCAAACCCCCAAAAGGCTACTTCAGAGAAAGAGACCACTGTACCCAACGCGTCTTTGTCTTCAAACTCAGCATACTCCTTTTTGCTTTCATCTTAGTGGCCCAGAGCCCCACACTGTCAGAGTTATTAGCCTGCATGAGTGAGTTGCTTACAAAATATCCGGGACAAGCCTAGGCCAGGACCCGGTCAGTAGGATCTGCAGTTGGTCACCCACTCCCTAAAGGAACGTGCTAGAGCCTGTCCCCTGAGGCAGGGCACAGCTGTCACCCTTGCCAACAGCCAGGACCCTGGCATGTGGCACTTGGTGGCAGGATGAAGCTGAGGAGGCAGAGAGGCCATGGAAGACAGGGGATCCCGAGTGACAGCTGGATCCCTTGGGCCTGTCTTCCAACCCTCCTGAGCCCTCTCTTCTAGCTACCATGTACCTTCCCCATCCCCTGTGGCATGTCCACCCAGAGCACTCAGGAGGAGAGCGCTCACCTGTGCTAGAACGCACAGCAGCTCGTGTGTTGCAAGTGAGGGTTTTCTGAGGACCACTTGCAAAAACATTTTGTTTTTTTTAAAGATTTATTTATTTATTTCATGTATGTGAGTACACTGCTGCTGTCTTCAGACACACCAGAAGAGGGCATCAGATCCCATTACAGATGGTTGTGAACCACCATGTGGTTGCTGGGAATTGAACTCAGGACCTCTGGAAGAGCAGTCAGTGCTCTTAACCACTGAGCCATCTCTCTGTGAACCAACTGAAAACTGTGAGATTTAGGTTTTTGTTTCTGTTTTGTTTTGTTTTGTTTTGTGGTTTCTCAAGACAGGGTTTCTCTGCATAGCCCTGGTTGTCCTGGAACTCACTCTGTAGACCAGGCTGGCCTCCAACTCAGAAATCCACGTGCCTCTGCCTCCCAAGTGCTGGGATTAAAGGCGTGTGCCACTACCACCCAGCTGTTTCTGTTTTTTGGGTTTTTTGTTTGTTTGTTTGTTTGTTTGTCCAAGACATTATTTCTCTGTATAACAAATGTCTGTCCTAGACTCATTTATGTAGACCAGGCTAGCCTTGAACTTACAGAGACTCACCTGCCTCTGGCCTCCCAAGTGCTGGGAGTAAAGGCATGCACTACCATGGCCAGCAGGTTTTCCATTTTCTAAGGAGCAGAGGTCCCTAGGAGGTGTCCACCTTCCTGAGATGATGACTCGGGCATTACTGTGACTCTCCTGTGGGAGTTGAAACTCTGGCTTCTACGTGGTGGTGGTGGTTAACCTTGAACTTGGAGGCATGGGGAGCTAGGCTGCCCTATGGCTGACCCTGAAACCTCACTTGGTCCCACTGAGACATTAGGGGTTTGGGCAAATACACAGCTATTCTGAGCTGGTGGCTTGGTAGGCCAGTGTGAATCTTCCTGGGGCTGCCCAGTAAGCTCCACCCTCGAGTTGCTGGGGGTTCCTTATCTCCAAATAGAGGTCAAGAACTACAGCTGAGAGGAGGTGGGAGAATCCCAAGCAGCCTTGTAGCCCAAGAGGAGGGTGGGGGTTCCTACCATCCCCCAGGCTCCCCCCCATCTGACACTCAGGGCCAAAGATGAAAGAAGATACTGAGATCAACCCAGACAGTCCATTTGGACATCCAGCCCTGCCTGGCAAAGGGACAGAACAGAGAGTCCCTACCCTAGGAATAGCCTGCCCCTCCCAGGCCTCAGAGCTGACAGTCTCCTGCCACCCGAGGCGCCAGAGTGCCTGAGAAAAGCGTGGGGGCGGGGGAGGGGCGCCCTATGGAGGGAGGCCCAAGAGGGGGCTTCCTTTCTCAAACTGGTCAGGAGCCCAGAGACAGGAGGAGTTCCTCAGGCTGTGTGCAGACCAGCAGAGACAGACCCACACCTTGCAGCACACACAGGGACCAGAATGGCTTATTCAGAGGGACACACATAGACCCTCGGGGATGTGGATTCTCAGTGACAGAATGGAGAGATGATGCAAGACAGAGAAGAGAGACTCAGATGTTTACACTGAAATCTGTATACAGACAGTCACAGTGGGCCCACCGGCCCCCATATGCCTGCTCTCAAGCCAGTACCAGCCTGTTGTCATGTCCCGCCTGGGTAACCCCAGCCCATTTAAAATGACTGTGACACCCAGAGACACACCTTGGTCAGAGCTATCTGTGTCCCCAGCCCCTCTGAATCTTCCCTGTACCCCTCCCTGACCACAGCTGGGCCATCTGGACTTCTCTCTTCCTAGAAAGCACTTCTCACCCAGAGTACTGGTAGCGAGCGGGTCTGGCTTCTGTCACTCTTCGTCGTTTTCTGAAACTCTCCCAAGAAGCTGTGTCCTGTCTTTCTTTTTTGCATGCTTGCTACCAAACTTGACAAGTGGTGTTCTAATCTGTGGTGACCCTGGTCTGTTGAGGAGAGGGTGGTAGGGGCACTCGGGAATCCCAAGTGTGGGGCTGTTCTAACAAGGCTGCTGGGAATACTCCTGCCCTGGGGCCTGTTCTTGCTTCTGTGGGGTGAATATTAATACCTAAAAGTGGAGTTACTGTGTTGAGAGTCAGGAGAGACCTTAACAAGTAGCCGGGTCACTTCTCTGCACTGGAGATAAAAGAGCCCGAAGCACAGCAGCTCAGTGGTGAGGCATTTACCTAGCACAAGAAGCCCTGGCTTCCACCCAGAACTTCTGTAACTGGGTGGTGGTGGCCCAAGTCTGGAATCCTAGCACTCAGGAGGTGAAACCTGGAGGATCAGACGTTAAGGTCACTCTGAGCTACCTGGGAAATTCCAGGACAGCCTGGCCCTATTTAGGACAGTAGTATATGGATATGAAATGGGGAGAGGGGGAAACCTGAAAGAGGATATGAAACGGTACATGCCTTCGTGAGTTCAAAGCCAGCCTGCTCTACAGAGGGAGTTCCAGGACAGCCAGGGTTGCAGAGTGTGACCCTGTCTTGCAAAAAACAAAACAAAACAAAACAAAGCAAAACCAAACAAAAAGGGCAAGCCATCACAACGCCCACTAACACTTGTCTAACAATACACACTGGGAACATTATTCAGCCACCGAAAGGAACGAGGTCTCCAGGCACGATGCCAGGGGACCATGCTCTGTCTGATCCATTTAAATAAAATGTCCAGGAGAGGTAAGTCTACAGTCAGGGAAGAGCCGCTGCTGATGAGAACTGACTCCTTTTAAGGGCCTCTAAGTACCCTGGGCTGAGACTCAGCCTGCAGCCACCTAGCCCTGTGACTTTACTAACAGCCTTGGGATCATGCGCTTAGGGTGGTGGCAGTAAGGGAACTTCAATTATTATTGACTTTATGATTTACTCTCTGTGTGTTTTGTTTTGTTTTTGTTTGTTTGTTTGTTTGTTTTTTGAATCAAGGTCTCAGGTAGCCCAAACTGGCCTGGAATTCCCAATGTAATGAAGGGTGACCTTGACTTCTGACCTTCCGGTCCCTACTTTCCCCATGCCTGGCTGTGTGAGTTTTGTATTAAGTTTTTGTAATTAAAAGTGGAGACAGAGCCAGCAAGGTGGCTTAGCAGGTAAATGTGCTTACCACCAAACTGGATCACCTGAGCTCAATCCCCACCCAGGACTATCATGGTCAGAGAGAACTGACTTTTGCAAGTTGTCCTCTGACTTCCACATGCGTAATCCCTCTCAAAGAAATAAATGGGTTTTTTTCTTAATATTTATTTTTGTTGTTGTTTTATGTGTATGAGTACACTGTAGCTGTACAAATGGCTGTGAGTTATCATGTGTGTGACTGCTGGGAATTGAACTCAGGATCTCTGCTGGCCCTGCTCGCTCCGGTGTAATTTACTGTAGCTGTCTTCAGACACACCAAGGCGTCCGATCTCATTACGGGTGGTTGTGAGCCACCATGTGGTTGCTAGGATCTGAACTCAGGACCTTTGGAAGAGCAGTCTGTGCTCTTACCCGCTGAGCCATCTCTCCAGCCCCTAAATGTTTTGTTTTTTTTTTAAATTTTTTTTTTGGGGGGGAAGGGTTTCACTATAGTCTTGGATGACCCGGAATTCACTCTTTGGACCAAGCTGGCCTAAAACGTAAGAGATCTGCCTGTCTCTGCCTTTCAAGTGCTGGGAATAAAGGTGTGTGCCACTGTGCCTGGCATAAATCTAAGTTTTAAAAAAGGGATGGTACACCATTGTAGTCTCAGCTCCTCAGAAGGATCAGTTGAAGCCAGGAGGAGGTTAAGACCAAGCTGGGCCACAAACGAGGCCCTATATCTTGAAAATAATCCTTTAAGGGGCTGGAGAGATGGCTCAGCGGTTAAGAGCGCTGACTGCTCTTCCAGAAGTCCTGAGTTCAAATCCCAGTAACTACATGGTGGTTCACAACCACCTGTAATGAGATCTGATGCCCTCTTCTGTTGTGTCTGAAGACAGCTACAGTGTACTTACATACAATAAGTAAATCTTTTTAAAAAAGAAAAGAAACAAACGCTTTAAATAAAATTAATATAGAACACAAACTGAGGATAGCCCAGAGTGCAGGCCTCTTGGTGGGAATGGTGGCGGTGAGGTGGATGGCAGGAAGCTGGCTACGTAGGCCCTGGTGAGAAAGTCTCAGGTTTGGGGAGTCGTGTGTGTCCCCCACTTTCCCTCGACCCCTAGAGCACCTCCTGGCCATGTAGCCTCTCAGCAGATGTGGGTTAATCAAGCATAATTAACTTTATGATTATGGCTTCCTGAGGCCCTGTGAAAAACCCTGCCAGGAAAACATACTGTGGTGCGCTGGCGGCAGCGCTGGCCTTCCTGCCCTTATCTTCAAGACATCTTCCAAACAGTCGCATCCGATGGGACTCTGACAGTTCCTTACCATTAATCTAGCCGTGTTTACAGAGCAGGAAGCCAGCGGGGGCCCAGGGACCCGCCCAGGGTCAGCCAAGAAGCCAGGTGAGTGGGCTCCGGTGTCATTAGGTGAAGACCCACCCACAGGCCGGTTGCAGAGCCAGGGCCCCAGTGCCAAACCCGGGTTAGGTCTGGGGAGTGTAGGACCATGACTGGCTGGGTCCATGTAAGAAGGCCATGCCCCCTGTGAGCAGAAGGAAGGCCCATGTGGATCTAGACTGCAGGGAGAAGTAAGAAAAGCACGGAAAACCAGAGGAGTGTCCATTCTGCCTGTGCTGACCGCAGAACCCATGGCCCAGTGCCTTCCCTGACCTGGGACTCTCAGTCACCCTCCAGCACTGGGTTAGCTGTGACGTGAACATTTGACAAAAGCAACTTCTGGGAGGAAGGGCTGATGGTAGAAGGGCTGATGGCAAAAGTGTGAGGTGACTAGTCACACACACGTGTCACACACAGATCAGGAGGCAGAGAGAGGTGACTGCTGCGGCACAGGTCGCTTTCTCCTTTTTACTCAGTCTGGGATCCTGGCTGGTGGGATGGTGTGCCCCCCACCCACATTAAGGGTGCATCTTCTCTCTACAGGCCATCCTGTCTGGAAATGCCCCTGACATGTACACCCTGAGATGTGTCTCTACGGCAATCCCGAATTTCAGTCAGGTTGACAAGAATCATCACAGGGTTGAATGTGTCCTGATCCTTTTTAATTTTATTTATTTAATGTATGAGTGCTCTGCTGCATATACATCCGCCTGCCTGGACAGGACATTGTGAACCACCATGTGGATGCTGGGAATTGAACTCAGGACCTGTGGAACCGCTGAGCCCTCTCTCCGGCCCCTGTCCTGATTCCTAAAACCCTCCCTTCCCACATGCCCAGCCTCCCTCTTGTCTGCATCTCAGCCTTGCTGATCCCAACCCCCCCAGCCACCTGGCCACTTCCTATCTGCACTGGGGAACAGGTCCCTAGAGACCACCAAACGCATCTCCGAAGCCAATGCTCCCCAGATGGGAAGGCGGAAACATCAGATCCAGCCAGACCCATGCGTGGCTTGCAGGCATGACTGCTATGAGGGCAGGAACCTCGGCCGAGGAAGCCACAAGGTCAGATGCTGGGAACCAACCGTAACGAGCCAGGTTGCTTCTTAGAACTCCAGCGAGATCCAGCTCAACACCAGAATGAGACCCCATACAATCCGTATGTAACTTCTCTCCCCTGTTTCTTCTTCCTCCCCCTCTCTTACTCTTTATCTCTTCTTGCTCCTCTTTCTTTGCCTGCTGTGCTGTGCATCAAACCTAAGACCTCATGTACACTAGGCAAGTACTCTACCACTAAACTATGCCTCAGCCTTGCACACCAGACTCCCGCTCTCCACACCTGACAGGATAAATGCAAGACGCTTGAAGCTTCTCACTTTTCTCTGTTGTCATTCTTCCAGGACAGGGTCCCTCTCTATGCAGTCCAGACTGGCCTGGAACTCACAGTGTAACCCATGCAGACCTTGAACTCACGGCAGTCCTCTTCCTTCAGCTTCCTGACTTAACAGGTGGAAGCCACCACATCTAGCACAGACTCAATTGTTAACAGTGACACCAGGAAACTCATTTGATGCCTTGCCCGGCCTGGCCTACTGCTGTATGGAGTCCTGACTATCCCCGCCCCAAGGCTGGCTCAGCATGGCCTTACCCAGGCCCAGCACTGAGTCCTGAAGGAGGCCTTGGCTGCCCCAGCCCAGCGAGTCAACCTCTGGGTTGTCCCCATCACTGCAGAGCCTTATCACACTCATATGCCTCACCTCCAGTCAGACTGCAGTTTCCTCAGAGGCAGGAAGCCCCATTCAGGCGTCTTTGCTGCACCCAGCCCCTGGTGCGAAGGAGAAGCCCAAGGCCAGCTAAAGCACTGTGCTGTACAGTTCACACCAGCCTGTCCTGCCCCTATCCCTGCAGAGCTCAGCCCCAGCAACCCCCTCAGTCCCTTGCTTCATCATAGTCTGACATCGCCACCTGACCCTGGTGGACATGTCCCCTCTCTAAGAGGCACTCTAACCCCCCGCCCCCAGAGTCCCACCTCATACCCAGAAGTCATGCCATCTTGGGGCTTGACATTCTTTTCCGGAATCTTTGTGAGTACAGCTGTTCTCCTATGCTGTATCCCAGGAATGGTCACCAACTGGGCATGCAAAGACTGCTAGGTAAAGGCACTCTGGCTTTTTACCACCTGGCCAGCTGAGGATCTAGTCCAGCCATGTCCCCTCCCTGGGCCTTCCAACTTTCCACTACAGAACGTGCCTCAAAGAACAGTAAATCCAATTAAGACATCCTATCTGTGGTCTGCTTACAGACTTACCTAGTAGATGTCCATCTCATTTCCCTTGGCCATTTTACAGCCACCAAAGTGTGCCCTGGACCCATGGGCCTGGAGGGGGGTGGTTATGTTTTGCAAACTTCCCACCAGACAATAGCAGGCTGAACTCAAAACACCTGTCTACCTTCACCAAGGTGGGGCTAGCTGTGTGCCACTGGCTTTGGGGAGGTAAAGCCACCCGTTAGCCAGGTAATTGATCTGTGGGACTGCTCCTCTGCTCAGGGTCATATCACTGTCTCAGACTGGCCCATGCTGCTTGGGTCCACTGTGGCCAACAGCAGAAGACCAGGGCCATGAGCATCTCACAGGTGGAAGAGACCTTGAACCCATCAGCTATTGTCATGGTGTTCCCAGGGCTGTGTCGGGGGTGGGGGTGGGGTGGGGCAGGATGGCAGGGCTGTAGTGCAAGCTGAGAAAATGTGTTCCCAGTGCTGGGACACACAGAAGAACCCAAAGGCCTCCTGTACACTTAGAACAGAGACCTCAGGCCTGACTCCTACCCTGGCCAAGTCCCTACCCCCACCCCTGGGGCCCTCTGAGGCTTTCCCATGGAATCTCTGGGTGGGTTTGGATTCAGGCCACAAGGAACATGTATCGGAAGCTCAGTAACAGGAAATGCTGTGTGGCCTTGGATGGCTTTCCAGGCTGTGGCCTTCAGCTGGCTGTGCTCTGGGTATTGCAGCCATTGAAGCCTTCAATGAGATGGGATCAGGAAGGGCCTTGGTCCCCAGGGCTGGCAGTGACTCTTTCTCCCTCCTTGGCTGGCTGCCCCTCACACCCTGCACAGAGCCCATTTATCTACAGGCTCTGCATGGACACAGCATCTTCAAATTCTGTTTAGGGGCTGTGAATGTCCAGGCTTCAGCTAAAGGGCTGAGAGGGTGAGACTTGACCATCCCGGGAGATCGGGGGGGGGGGGCTGGGGGGGAGTGGAGGAACCCTTTTGCAGCTCTCTCCTCTTGCCATGTCCTTAGTACAAGGAGCGGTAGTCCAGAGCCATGGGAAGGGTAGAAAAGGATGCTCAGGTGAAGAATCACAACTGGATCGGGTTGTGGCTTACTCACATTTTCCGTGCTGGCTCCAAATGCAGAGGAGACAGCTATCCACCTCAGAGGGAAAAAGCCAGCAAGCACCTGCCACCACACAGCATTCTGGGAGGTACCTGAGTCAAAAAACACACTGGGAGGTGGCCAAGTGTCAGAGGATGGGGGAACAGGCTGGAGGAAGTGGCTCCCGAGAGTCCTCTGACTCCTTCCCTAAAGTGCAGAGAATATCCTGTCCTGAGCATCCCTCTCCCAGGCCTTATTCGCTAAACTAATAGCCTCCTCACCTCTGCCCCCTGTCTCTGTCCCTGACTTGAAGGCATGGAGCCCTCTGGGGGGAGGTTCTCCAAGGATCCATCCAGCCCTGGACTGCAGCAGGAAATCTTGAGACCAGTGTACAACACATTACTTCCAGCTATGCAGGGGTCTCCAGGCACAGGTCTAACTCAGGGAGACCCCCCCCCAACCCCTGCCCCAGTTCTATGGCCTGGACTATCCATGATCTGTCAAGAAGGACCGATCATCCTTTCAGCCCATGAGAAAGCCAAGCCACAAATATGTTTAGAATCCACCGGGATGGCCCTGTGGTCAAGGGAGGGGTGATAAGAGTAAGTAACTGAGCTTCCAACAAGGTTTAAAGAGGATGCGCACCTAGAGAATACTCCACGAAGTAAGAAGCGGCACCAGAGAGACGGCTCTGTGGTTAAGAGCACTTGCCGCTTTTGCAGAGGCCTGGGTTCCCAGCACTCACATGGCGGCTCGGAGCCATCTGCATAACTCCCATTTCAGGGGAACTGATACCCTCTTCAGGTCTCCAGGGACACCAGGCATGGAAGAGATGTGCGCGCCCGCACACACACATGCATACATGCATGTAAAACACACACACAAACATCCACAGCAGCATCAGCCACACTGTCAGAAGTGGAAACCACCAAGAAGCCACCAACAACCCGTGAGCGAATGCTATGTGATCTCTCTGGGCATGGGAATATTACTCAGCCATAAAAAGGATCGAGGTCTGGGGCAAGGGGCTACAACAGCGGCGGGGGAGAGGGGGCTGTGTGAGAGAAGCCAGAGGCAGGTGGCACAGTTCGTAGGACCCATCTGCAGGAGTTATTTTAGAATAAAAAAAGGTCCATGGCTGGGCCAGGGGTGAGTGAAGCTAGGGACAGGGAGGAACAGGGAGAGGCGACAGCTCGAGGTTCACGGTGTGAGATGATGAAAACCCTTTAGGATTCAATAGAGGTGAGCCTGTCCTGTCGGCTTCCACAGCTACACTGGGAAATGCCCAACTGTACACTTAGGGACATGGGAGCAGGGTACACAAATTAAACCTCATAGCCTGTAACAAAAGCCTCCAAGGGAGACTGCTTTCCGGCTGGCTCAGTCACCGGCTGACCAAGTTCCTCTTTCTCCTATAGGCTGAGCTCTCTACACCCCCCCCACCCCCCCATCTAAACATGCACTTTGGAACACCTCATCTCTGCTGGCAGGCAAGTTCACTAGAGTGACAGGGAGGCAGGCCAGATCCTTCTATGAGGACACACTGTGAACAGACAACACTCAGCTGTCACCCACCAAAGCCAGCTCATCCGAGGTCAAAACAGTATCCAGGAAGCCCGGGCTCCAGTACCTGCCAAGTCGGGCTCATAAAAGCCACCCATCTTGGTGTAGCCAAGGATGACCCTGAGGGATAACCTACTTCCAGGGCTCCGGGGAATGGGGTGTCACCCAAGGCTGCTCTTTCAGGGGCACTTTTCCTAACAAGTGGATACATGTCACTCACATCTCAGTGTCCTCCACGTGTAGACAGGACCCTCCCACTCCAAGGACTGGGACCCCCCACAGTGTGGTAGGAGACCTCAGGGGCTCGAGGTCCAGCAGGGAGGCCTCTGCAGCCCTGAGGGTGCAGGTTGGGATACGGGTCCTCAAAGGAGGGCTGTTCGTGTCTCACTGTCCCTCCAAGGGCCATGCCTGCTGCTGCTCCTCCTCCATCTTGCTTGGGCTTGCCTCCCGTGGCCCATCCTGGGACCTGGACCAGCATGGCTGAGCATCAAGGAAATGCAAGCATTCCCCCTCCCGTTCTGTGACACCCCCACACCCCCATTCCAGCGCTTCTCTCTCTCTCTCAGAGTGATCAACCCTTAGGAGACAGTTAATAAGACCAGGATGTGTTCTATCTGATTTCATGCTCCGAGGGAGGGTGGTACTGAAGCTGCTATGGATACGCAGTGGGCCGAGGCCAGAGACTCAGCTCTGGGGACCACTGTGGGTGACAAGAGGAGTCTCTTCCCACACAGCCGGTGTCTCTCCTAGTTTATCCTCCACATACGGTCCTGTCTGCTTCGCTTTTTGGAGGTGCTGAGAACTGAAGTCGGGGCTCCCCGCAGTAGCCAGCCAGCACCCTACCGACTGAGCCACACTCCCAGCCCTGACACTGCTTTGTCAGTGAACACGCTGTGCCATCATTGGTGGCCTGGCTGCTGGTTCCCCACCCTCCCGACCCATACACTCAGAGCCTGAAGGATCTAGCTTGGTGTCACAGTATCTAGCTCCAAAGCTGGCTTCACCTCTAAGACGTGTTAGGGCAGTGGGGACCTTGCCAATATTCCTTACAGAGAGAGACGCAGAGAGATGACACTGTACACGAAGGAGTCTACATATTAAGTTAACCCTTCACAGGCTGGACCCTGTGCTATTCAGAGCAGAAGGAATACACAGCTTTTGGCCTTGCCCAGGTGTATCCAACCAGGGGCCGTGAGCCACACACCACCTAGGTGGTTATGAATGTCACCCAGCACAAGGCGAGACTTACTTAAAGCCATCAGGCGATGTTTTTACCCTTCCAAATTTAACCGAGAGGCATTTGTGTGCAGGTGCAGTTGACTGGTGCAGAGATGCCAGAAGATGGGACATGCCCCCTACAGCCTGCTTCCTCTGACAAGTCCCAGGAGGTGGCTGGTCCTGAGGTCAGCTCAAATCACAGCTGTAGGTGACAAGAGGAGTCTCTTCCCACACAGCCGGTGTCTCTCCTAGTTTATCCTCCACATACGGTCCTGTCTGCTTTGCTTTTTGGAGGTGCCGAGGACTGAACTCAGGGCTCCCCGCAGTAGACAGCACCCTACGGACTGAGCCACACTCCCAGCCCTGACACTGCTTTGTCAGTGAACAAGCTATGCCATCATCGGTGACCTGTCTGCTAGATTCCTCCCCCACCCAAGACATGTCTGTGACTGTTTTAAACCTGTTAGAAAGCCAGGCACGCAATGGATCTACCCTGCAATCTCTGCACCTGAGGCACAAAGCTGGGAGGATGGAGGGTTCAAGGCCAACCTGGGCTACACAGTGACACTCTCTCCAGAAGACACAGAAAAAAAAAATGTAAAAATGTTCTTCAAGATATGTCATTTCTCCCATGGTGCGGTGTGTTCCAGATATGACTCCCCCTCCTCACTACTACAACCCCCAGAAGTTGACAGAAAGTGAGCTGGCTCAGCAGGGAAATGCACTTGTCCAGAAAGCCTGGTGACCTGAGTTTGATCTTGAGAATCTACATAAAGGTGGAAAAAGACAACGGATGACTGCACAGAGTTCTCGGCTGACTTCCAGATGCATGCTGTAACACACACACACACACACACACACACACACACACACACACACACTACAAATCAAAGCACTTCTTAAATGGAAGATTCTATTCTTGGGATTGTCCTTCTGAAGGATGAGGTGGGACAAGTGCCTCACGCAAGGCAGGATGCGGGTCACCCTGAACCTCGGGAGACAGCTCAGCTCCAAAGTCGATGCTCCCTCTGCTCACCTTGGGCTCCATCTCTGAGCACTGCCCCATGTCCTCAGACTATCTCTCTGTCTTCATGTGATCACAAGGCTCTGGCCAGAACCTAGGATCTCTTCAGGACTAGTGTGGAAACGGGGCCTTGGAACCACCTCTCTGACCAATGCTGAGTTGGCGATCTGGGGATGGAGGGTAGCCAATTGGCTCCTATGATACCCCAGCCTGACACGGACAACTCCACTGAACCCTCTTAGAGGCCAAGTAGAGGGCTGTTCCTGGCCTGTCGGTGAAGAAACTGAAGCCCGGACTCTCACAACTCTCCCAAGGTCATGTGGCCAGAAAGGAGCTTGGCTGGCATGGTGAGCATGAAGCTGGGTTGACACTTGGTCCAGGGATACCCACTGGCTTCACAGGGCCTGGTTTTTATTTCTGCTGCTGTGAGAAAATATGCTGAGCACAGCATAGAGGTAGAAAGGGTTAATGATGCTCCATTTCCAATCACGGAGCATCCCAGTAGGGAATTCAAAGCAGGAATTTAAGCAGCTAGGCACATCACAGCCATAGGCAAGAGCAGAGAAAAAATGATGACCTCATGCTATCTGCTTACTGGCTTCATGCTCAGCCAGTTTTCTTTACTCAGATTCAGTTCAGGGCCCGGCCTAGGGAATGGCGCCACCCACAACGGACTGTGTCAATTAGCAGTCTAGATAGCCTCCCAGTGGACGTGCTCACAGGCAAACCTGATCCAGATAAACTCTTCAAGGGATTCTAAGATGTGGTAAGTTGACAGTCCTGTCAGGACAGAGTCTCCTTCCAGACTGTCCCCCACCTTTCTTGGCACCAGCAGCCAGAGCTCACACCTTCCAGAACTTCAGGGACACCCCAAAAGTCCTCTGTTTTTCTGACTCCAGGCACACCACAGCCCTGTCTCACAGCATCCCCTCACCTGAGCCAAGGGAACCTAGTCTCTGACATTCTTGAGGATGTTACGTCTCTGCACACAACTCAGTGCCCTGCCAGGAGCATCCTGTCTCTCTCTTTCTCATCTCTGCTTCCGGAAGCTCACCCACAGCACTGTCCCTTCCTATACAGCAATTACAGTCCTCCACCCTCTGCCCTGCCTGTCCTTGTGTCTTCTCCATATGACAAAGAAGCCACTTTTGGCATGCTCCTGCTTCAGCCCACAGAGTGCCTTCTCTGTTGCCATGTCCAGATACCATCCCTCCAGGTCCTTTGGGCCCCCCTCACTGAGGCCAGAAGGGCTTCTTTTTAGATCCATGAATCCACCAAGCTGCTCTGTGCCCTGGGGCTTTTGCACATGCCCTTCTTGCGCCTGGAGCATTGATCTGCTCCTTATAGGACCAAGTGGATGGAGGAGGGAACCACAGGCAGATGATGGACAGAAGTCTCCAGTCTCAGATCCCTATGGGAAGAGCAAGTGGATCTGAGGCAGGGGCTAGAAGGGCTGCTAGAGCCCACAGCTTGAGGCCTTGGAAACCCTTTCTATCCCATTTCATTCTGGTAGCAAACGCCCACGATCCTTATCCCAAAGAGATCCGGGGCCAAAGCTGGATGCCTGCCACCAAGCTGGTCTTGTCCTTAAAAGGTCCGTGAGAGTGTGTGACATGGTGTGGAGTTGCTGAGGGTGTGGGGGTGAGGGGTCACAGCCACTCCCCAGCCCTTGTCCTCCAGAGTAGATACAGGGTCTGTGAAGAACCCTGTAATGTATTCAGTCTCCCATCTCCAAGGGGATCCTGGGATGGGGGGGGGGGGACTCCTGGAGTCGGAGAGGGAAAGTCAGGAGAGTGAGGGAGGAAAGGAAGGGGAAGAAGAGAGAAGACAGAAAGCAGCAGGGAAAGGAGAGAGAATGGCAGGAAGACCCGGAGGGCTAAGAAAAGCGTAGAAAGGAGGGAGCAGTGCCCTTGCTGCGGGTGTCCCCAGCCACCCCAGGCCTGCTGGGGACCTGGCGGCAGCCCCAGCTGGAGGCTTGCCCCGCAGCCTCGCCTCTCTCCTGGACAAGGCTGGTTACACAACGGTGGTGGCCGGCGTCCAGCGGGCTGTCACGTGGGTGCTGGGGTGGGGGCTGCTCCCCGGCGTGGCTGGGACGCGGCTCCAGCCGGGAGGCCAGAGCGTTCCCAGATGCGCTGGCGGCTGTAAAAGGCGCTGGTTCCTGTCAGCAGCAGGGCTCCGGGAGGGGACCCCCAGCAGCAGGCTGGCCAGATGGCTGCAACATGCGCTCTGGTGACAGGACCGGGGTACACGGGGGTGTCTCTGCGCCCTCTCCTGGACACAGTGCAGGACCTCTTCCCCTGGCCTGGCCTCCTTCCAACCCTGCAAGGCTATGCGTTGGACTTGGGGAGTCAGCAGCACCCCAAATTCTGCTCCTTACTTGGAGGTGGTGTTCCTGATCAGGTACTGCTCCCTAACTGCCCTCAGCTGCTGGGCAGCTGCCCAGCTCAGTAGTCTGCCCCTGTGCCTTAGCAACAAGGGAAAACATATGGCCCGTCTCCAGCCAATTGCAGGTTTCCATTCTCTCAACAACTATGATTGGTACAGAGGTAGACATGTGACCCAAACAGGACCAATCAGTGTTCTTCCCTGAGGTTTTTCTAGGTGAACCCAGGTGGATCAAACCTGGGAACAGCAATTCGAGACTACTACTCATCAGGATGCCCTCCATTTGGTTCCCTAACGATACTAGGGGTAACTGGGTTTATACCGCTGGCCAGGGCAGGTGGTTCAGATGGCCCAGCCACTGGAATGGAGGGCGCAACACACGGGGCAACCCAGTGGCTATGAGCACCCGAGCCGTGAAATCATAGCAGCTGTGGGAGGCCACAACAGGAGCCCAGAAAGGGTCCTTCCCACCAGGCCCTGCAGCCTGATATCTATTCCCTGGGAAGGAAGGTCTGGAAGGGGTTCCAGGAGAGCAGGCCCGCTGGCAAGTTCAAATAAGAAGCAGGGCCAAGCCAAGGTTGGGCCTTGGAGGAGGTGGAGGTGCTGTCCCTCCACCCTCGGCAGGCCTTTCTGGATCTTCACCCTCTTTCTCCGCAACGGGAAGCACTTGGATGTGATTCTTCCTAGTGTCTGCACCTGATGACAGCCCCGTGGGCTGATGCTAGCTAGGTCTCAAACCAGGACTAACAGAGTGACTAACTGAGGAGTCTCTTTAATACATCAGAGCCGACCCGGAGGCTAGGTTCTCCCAGCATCCCTCAGTCCCTACCTGTTACAGGCTATGGCTGTCATACCCTGCCCCGAACCTGAACCGGGCTGGGCTGCCCTTCCCCCAGTGGTTCTTCCCTATACAGCCAGCTATTCTGGTTACCAGACCCTTTTACCCCTTTGTCCACGTGGCCGCTGCACCTGTTTCTCCCCTCACTCTTCGGGCTCCCCCCCTCCCCCCGTCCCCCTTCTCCTCACAGGATCATGTCCACTCTGGACTCTCCCAGATCTCCCTGCCTCTGGCTAAGCTCTCCCTTTTACTCACAATAAACCTTCTCCTCCACCATACCTGGGAACAGTCGTGGTCTTCTATTTCGTTCTTCATTCAGACAGAAGCTATTTTGCTCACAGAGGAGGAGGCCAAGGGTCCCAGCCCCCCCCCCCCCCCCCCCCCCCCCTCCGTTCCTCTAAGACTGACAGAGCAGAGTCTGGGATCTGTCTGGCCCCAGGCCGGCTCTTTCCTCCTGACCTAGTGGCTCCTACTGGCCATCCCGGCAAGACGCCAGGGCAGCAACCACATCCCGGGTGTTGCCCCTTACACTCCTTGCCCAGCAATGGTCTCCAGCCTC
>JADRCD010180446.1:26888-42923 GCA_019843815.1 Montemys delectorum
TGCCCCTTACACTCCTTGCCCAGCAATGGTCTCCAGCCTCTCCCTACCCTCCTTCCTCTTGATTTCCACCTTCTGTCTAACTGTGCTAAGTTCACAGACATCTATTCCAGGTTGTGGGTGGACACACACATGCCTCTTCTCCCAGGCGAACTGGAGAAGCCCAAAGGAGGGTCTCTGGGCCTCTTTTCTCTAAGGCCAGTGTTAGGACCTCTGATACCACTGTAGCTGGTCACAACCACCCCTAGAGGAACCAGAACCATGAGTTAGGGACTCCCCAACTGCTCACTTTATGCAGGTCTAAGAGGCTTAGAGGTAGTGGAATCTGTTGGATGCAGGGTTCTGAACTCCTATATATTCTCTCTCTCTGTCTGTCTGTGTGTGTTTGTCCCTCTCCCTTCCTCTTTCCCTCCTTCCCTCCCTTCCTCTCTTTCTCTTTTGCTGCTTTCAAGATGGCTTCTCTCTGCATAGCCTTTCTGTCCTGGAACTCACTCTGTAGACCAGGCTGACCTCGAACTCTAAGAGATCTGCCTGCCTCTGCCTCCCAAGTGCTGGGATTAAAGGTGTGTGCCACCGCTGCCCAGCACCATTCTCTCTTTACTATGCATTTAGTGGTGTGAACTAAGCCACTCAACCTCTCAGAGCCTCAGTTTCCCTATCCTCACGATGACGGGTGAGCCTAGTGGCTGCCCAGGAAAAGATTACCTGCTCTAATGGTGAGTGGCATCCCTGCCCAGCACTGCTTTCTGTTGTACAGGAGTGAGCCTATGGCAGGGTGGAGGCTCAGGGTGGGGACCTGGCCCTGGAGGGGTGTCAGAGGAAAGGTGTGGCCGGAACCCCCGGAGCCAGGACTACAGCTGGAAGGAAGGAGTCTCCAGGTGGCCGCCCTGGGCAGGCTGCCTGCAGGCATGGGGCCAGGTGGCTGGGCAGGGTCACAGGCCTCCAGAGACCCAGGGGTGTCCTTCGGGACAATGGGCCAAGCATTGTCCCTGATTACAAGACGCTGTGGCCAGTGGTGTTCACACAGTCTGTTGTGTGGGGAGCTGTGGGAACCACCCTTGAGCTCCTGACTCAGTAGCGAGTTGGGTTGTGGCCTCACTGGCAGCCACAATCCCTGAGCTGACACTGTGCTGTGGTGCATCGGGGTGGACACACTTCCTCCTCACACCTCCCTCCGCCATTCCTGATGGGGTTCCATAAAGGCTATGCCCCAGGCCTTGGGGAGACAGCAGCAGGTGAGGTCAGTACAGGGTCCCTGGTCCCTTGGGGGCTCCCAGGGTGGCCACAGGGGGTGCTGTAACTTATCTTAAGCATCTCAGGTGCTGCTGGCCTCTTGAGAAATCCCTGAACTAGTACAAGTCCAGGGTAGGCAGATGGGAGGGGAAACTGAGGTATGACAACCAAGAGCCTACCAGGCTAAGGTGGCAGGGAGAAAGGTCATTCAGTTGACAGAACAGCACATGCAAACACATGTGCTGTGAACATGACCATGGCCTGAGCTCCTGCAAACTGAAATCTCAGCCCTGAGAAGGGGCTTCAGGAAGTAGGTAAAAGAAGGGCCTGGACGATGGAGTGTCTCTCAGCCGTGGTCACGGTGCTGCTTATGAACTCAGCATGCTACCAAGATCTGCCTAGGTCCCTCAGCCAGCAAGGGAGAGGACAGGGACCCTCCCCTGGCTTGGGATCGGGGTAAAGGCTCTGTCCTTTAGGACCAGCAGTCTAGCTAGACACCAGGTAGAAACCAGAGTGAGGGCTTAGAACGCAGATGACAGGGTCCAGGAGAGCGTCTGGGCTGTGGACCTCTGTCTGGTGGGATTTAGGATCCTGTGGGGGGTGGGGGCGGGCTGTGCATGAAGCTGAGATCTGTGGGAACGTTCCCAGGACTGGCTCTGGAACAAAGTTACATCTCAGAGTTTATGAGTGTCCCTAAAGATGGAGGCCAGGGTTGGTGAGAGGGCTCAATGGGTAAAGAGCTTGCGGTGCAAGTCTGGAGACCTGAGTTCAATTCCCAAGACCCACCTCAAGGTAAAGGAGAACACCAACCACACAAAATTGTCCACTGATCTCCACACTCCCATTGTGTTGCACATGCCCAGCATGTAAATGCCCTGTGTGTGCATGCCTATGTGCACTCACATGCAGCAACAACGATGCAAGAATGTTTGGCCTGAAGACTGCCCTTCAGAGGACCCAAGTGTGGTTCCCAGCACCCTTGTTATGCAGCTCACAACTACCTGTAACTACAGTACTAAGGATATAGCACCCTCCTCTGGCCTCTGTGTGCACCCACACTTGCATGAACATGCACATGTGTGCACACACACACACACATGCACGTGCACACACATGTGTAGCCTGGATTCTTCTCTTTAGTTCATGCTCTACTGTACATAGCCCTTCAGGTGAGCTGCACTGTTGTGGATGACAGATGAATCACAGAGTAACTTACAAATGTTGCCTGCCTGAGTTTATTCCCTGTCTGTCCGTTTGTCTGTGTCTGTCTGTCTGTCTGTCTCATGAGCCTTTTGGTGTGCTAAGGCTACTGGGCATTACATCTAAACCTGGGACATCCAGGTTGCTCTGTAAATTGGGACAGAGAGAGGGAATCTTGGTGCCTCAATTTACCCAGTCAAGAAGCAAACCATAGCTGTCCCTGCAAGATCTCCCACAAGGGAAGACAGTGGACCTGAGACACTTGGCCCGAGTATCTCTCAATTTGGAGATGCCTGGAGCTGCGACCCCATTTCCTGTGTCTGCACCCGCCCCCCTGTTCTGGCTGCCAGAGGGTCCCCCCCCTCCACAAATCAGGCTCTAAGACCTCAGAGGCCACTCAGAAAGGAAGTCCCCTTCCGCCTCTCCCAGACTGGACACTGCAGTGTTTCTTTTGGAATTTCTTGGCTCGAGTGGGGCAGAATGTTCTAGCCGGCAGCCACAGACCTTCCTTCTTGGCCAGGGGGACTTGACCTGCCACCACCCACCACCACTGCTGCCCATGTCTCTTGTAAAGAAAACACGGTGTGCCTGGGAGCTGACCTGACCCAAGCTCACCAGCACCCCAAGACATCAGGGTACAGGCCTGATGGCTCAGGGCCACTCAGTGATGAAAGGCGGGAGGGGAGGAGTTGGCTGCCTGGCAGCACCCTGAGTGGCCTGTCCAGAGGAGAAAGCCAGCTCTTCATTCACGGGCTCCACCAGGCCTCTTAGCAGTGCGGTAATTAAATATTCATGCCCGCTCTCTCTCCCCAAGAAAGTGATAAGTCAGATTTCTACACCAGAGAGAGAGAGAGAGAGAGCGCCCAGGGCAAGGTGTCTGTGCCAAGAGCCACGAAGACAAAGCCTTCACTTCAAGCCATGGGTGCAAACAACCCTTGCCTCCCACCGCTACTGCGGGCTCGGCACACTGGACAGCCAGAGACTCCCGAGGCTCCAGGACCAATTAGGTCGGGTGCTGACGTCAAGTCTGGGGCAGGATTTCTCTCTGCCTTGATATTCCTGATGGAGCAGGGAAACATCCCAGCGCAGGACAAAGCCCGGGGTCACCGTGGAAGTGCGAAGGGGTCCCTGAGAACGGAGCACCTAATGCCACAGAACAAGACGACGGGGGGGGGGGGGGGGGGGAGAGGACATACTGAGTGCCTAGTCTGTGCCGTGTACCTCCATCAGCCACAGCAGCAAGAAGACACAAGAGAACATCTATTGAGTGCCTACTGTTTACCTGCAAATCTTCAGGAAGATGCACCTGAATGCCTGCTGTGTGTCAACAAGTCCCTGAGCGACTTGACGGGATAGTCACCCATTCTTCAGCTGGGAAAACTAAGGTGGTAGCAGCAGGATCCCTGCCTGAATGGGTGAGGTCAAGATGGGGCGTGGACTGCTCCTCTGCCTCAGAGCACAGCCGCCCTCCGGAGTGTGCCTGTGTCCAGACAATGTAGAGGCTCCGCCTGAGGGCTCTGTCTGTGAACACGTCTCTCGGGGACTGGGGCAAAGTCTAGGGTACCCAGAAGGGAAGTGAGATGACTTAGGAGAAATACCCCCATGCTTCTGCGGGATCGAACCACCTGGAGCGGGACATTTAAGCTGCACCCACACATGCGCGCTCCAGTCCCTTCCCTGTGCACCAGGCTGGTGAGAGACGCAGCCACCTCCTCAGAACTGCCCTGGCATCGGAGCTAGCAGGAGATCCCTCGGGCCCAGTGAGGAACCAAAGCGCTCACAATTCATTATGTGGTACAGCTGTGTTCCAGGCTTTTCCAGATAGAAAGAGTGGGGGAGGGGCACTGTGTACACAGGCCCTGAGCACAGTCCAGCCACCAACTGTGCTCAAGACAGGGCGCTGCTGCTGCTGCTGCTGCTGTTCTTGGAGCCATGGAGAGTCTCAGAGTAGCAAAGATGTAGGAGCCATGTCACTAGCCTGCACAATGTCTTTGTAATTGTGAAGAAAAGATACCCTTGAGGAAAGACAGAAGCCCCGGGCAGGCATTGAGCCTGTCAAGTGGATCCAGGTTCCCTTGGAGAATTAACCACCTCCCCAGCAGTACCTAGCCACCCTGAGGGAGGAGAAATAACAGAATCCTGAGGGCCTCCATCCCTGTCTTTTGTCTCTGGCTCCGTGTCCCGCCCCTGGCCCCCTGCCTAGCCTGGCAGCTGCAGTTTGTGAGAAGGCTCCTCACCTGGCCAGGGGTGGGCCTGTGGGTGGGAAGAGTGGCATTCAACATCCTGAGTCCTGTCCCAGCTAGCCTACCCCCCTCCCCGCCACGCCCCAACACACACACACACACACACACACACACACACACACACACACACGCACACACACACGCACAATTTCCCCACCCCCTTTTTCCCTCCTGCAGTCCAGATTGTGAGTGGAATTTAATGGGGGGGGGGGTGCCAAAAGGCTGTAAAGGAGGGAGTCCCTTGTGTGAAAGGTGAGCCAAGCTACTTTGAGTTCCCTGGTGGCTGAGGAGCCTGAGACGGATGGGACCAGCTGGGAAAAGTCTAGGCGCCAAGGTGGCCGAGTGGGAGGGGCTATCCCCACCCTGAGGCCCCTTCTGGGCTGTCTGCCACCCAACCTCAGGACAGGCCTCCCAGGGAGATGCTGACCCTATGTAGCTAATACTGAGCTTCCACCTGCGGGAGGGGCCTTTGGGCCTCCCATGGATGATCCTCTGCTCAGCACCTGGCACTAAGGCACACTCCACTCATTACTCATTCGTTCATGTCTGCAAACATACTTCTATTGTAGCACGGTGGTCACTTCCAGGCCCTGGGGACTGTAGGGACAGGAAGGCAGACGATGACAGGTCCCCGGTCTCTGGGCAGGTGGAGAAACAACTGTTCTATACATGGACCAGCAATGCAGTCTTGGCTATAGCCAGGACCGGAGTTGCTCAGGGTAGCTCTGACAGGGTGACTCCCCAGCCTGCCTGAGAGACATGTGGAGTGTTCTTGACAAAGGGTGGGAGAGAATTCGTGGCCCATTGCGGGCAAAGTGCTCAGCATGTGTCCTGGCACATAGTAGGTGTTCAGTCACTACCACTTACACAGAGAGCAACCTGCACAGCAGCACCTGCAGGTACTTTCCAGTTCCCTTCTAGTAAAAGCCTTTGTGCTTGCGATGGACGCCATTAAAAATGCAGTTTGGGCTTGGGATGAGGCTCACTGGGTGGAGTGCTCTCCTGGCATGCACTAAGCCCTGGATTGGGCATGGTGACAAATGCCTGTCATCCCAGCACTCAAGTGGTGGATATGGGTGGATCAGAGTTCAAGGTTATCCTTGGCTACACAGAGGGTTTGAGAACAGCCTCAGCGATAAGAACCTGTCCTCACCCCAGTTTTCTTTTTAAATTTGTGGCTCATTGAATCTACAACTGCCAAGTACAGAAACATTTAGAAGTTTGGTCTTTCTTCCTCCTGGCCCCATGTTCCCAGAAATAAGACAAAGACTCAAAATATATTTACAAATACCTTGGCCATATAGCTAGGCCCTTCTCTGACTAGACCATAACTTAATCCATGTATTCGAAGCTACAGTCTGCCTCATGGATGGTTACCTGTGCTCAGGCACCATATGTCAATTTTGTCACATCTTCCCACGCAAATCTCCCACCTGGCACTCTCCCAGAATCCTTTTGGTCTCTTGGATGTCCCACCTTCTATTTCTGCCTAAGCCATAGGCTATCAAATTTATTATTGCCAGGTGCCACATCCATACAGAGACAAGATATTCTCTCTACAGAAACAGAGTGTAGTAGGGACAAGACAGATTGACAGATAAGGGCACTTACTAAAGCATGAGGACCTGAGTTCGGATCTCCAGCATCCCTGGAAAAAGGTAGATGTGGCCCTGCACCCTTACAACCACAGCACTAAGTGGGGGAAGGGTAGAGACAGCCAGCTTAGCCAAAAAGTGATGAATCCCAGGTTCAGTGAGAAACCCTGTCTCAAGGGAACAAAGCAGATAGATGATAGATAGATACTTAGATAGATAGATACATAAATACTTAGATATATAGATATAGAGATACATAGATAGATACAGATATGTAGATACATACTTAGATGCATAGATACATACATAGATGCATAGATACATACATAGATGCTAGATACATAGATACATACATAGATGCATAGATATATACATAGATACAAAGATACATAGATACATGAAGCAGGACACTCAGCCCCTTCCTCTGGCCTGTTTGTACATGCACACAGATACACAGCACGTAAACACACAGAGCATCAGTTACAGCTACAAATGTCATAGGATGGTGAGCACAGAGGTCCTTGGATGCCTGAAGGCAGCTGGGCCTGGGGCACTAGCTTGGGAATCCAGCACTTGGGAAGCTGAGGCAGGAGAATTGTGTGTTCTAGGCTAGTCTGGGCTATAGAGTACTTGAGACCAGTCCTACACAGTGACCCGGGAAAGACAGGCACACAGCTGCCCTGTGTGTTGCTGGTCCAGGGCCGAGTGCAGAGCTCTGGTCAACAGCAACACACTGAAGGATGAAGAGGGCAGCTTTCCAATGTGTCCGCACATTGCCCACAGCTGCCCTTCACTGCCTTAAGAGCTAAACACCCTTTGTTACCTGACATTCTGGCACCACACCAAGCCCTCTGGCCTGAGGCATTTCTAAGCTCTGACAATCAGTTATTAGCCTGTTGTCCAGGCTCCATCCTCTGAGATTAGAATTGTCCCTGGGACAAGCAGAGTAGGGTCAGGCTGCTGATCTGGGGTGGTGGCATGGCTGTGGCCCGGGTCCCAGGTCCTAGGTGTCATTGAACCTAGCATGGTGAATTGCTCCCCTAGTGAACAAGCCAACCTGGCCAGTGAGGAAGAGGCCCAGCCACAGGGCATTTGCAGTTCAAAGGACAAACTGCGGAAAGCCTCAGGATGGGAGATGTTCCCTGTGCAGTCAGGCCTGAGGGAGGTCACATTTTGTTCCCTCTGAACAGGTGGCTTGGACAGTAGCCTTTGCAGCAGCCACCTGAGTCAGCAGACCTTGTCTTGGGCACTGTCCCACATTTCCTGCCCAAGTTGGCTACACTCCGGCTCCAGCTTAGGGACACAGGGAGAGGAATCAAAGACGTCACCATGCAGTGCCACGGACAGAGCAGGGGCTGTACCCAGGCCTATCTGAGTGCTGTGCCCTGCCCACTTCTCTGAGGGAATCCCTTTTTTGGAGGGAAGAGAGGCATCCAATCAGTCCCATATCACAGATGGAGAAACTGAGGCCCATAGACAGTGCTGGCCACGGTCTCCAGTTGTGAGGCAATAGAACTGGAATTCAAATTTTCTTTTATGACATTGATTTATTGTATGTGTGTTAGGGTGCATACATACCATAGAAGATAACTTGTGGGAGTTGGTTCTCTCCTTCCATATTGGTTAAGACTGCAGAGCAGAACTCAGATCACCATGCTTGACTGCAAGCTCCTCTGTCCACTGAGTCATCTCATTAGTTCCAGAGCTGGGATTAAAAACCAAGCAGTTTGGCTGTGAAGTCCTCAAGTGGGCAGGTGGGAACTGAGCTCCAGAATAGACTCGGAGGTTGCCATGTGTCCTGTGGGTTTCAACCTTGACCTCGGGGATGCTCTGTCATCCCAGAGCTATGGCAGCTTGCCCAGTAGTCATTTGCCAGCTTTCAGACAATCCTGTGTAGGAGGTTTTCTCCTGCCTAGTTCTGGGGCTCACGGAAGGGTACTGATTTTGTGTGGTACCCTGTTGGTTTCACCATTGGACAGTGACGGAATCCCAGGCTTCCGTGTGTCCCGTGAGTGAGAGTTCTACTTCTGAGCCACAGGTCATATCTATACATTGCATATCTATATATTTAAAGGTAGGAGGATCAGGGGTTCCAACTGATCATCCTTAGCTACATAGTGAGCAGCCTGGCATACCTGAGATCCTGTCTCAAAAATAAACTAAAGCTCCTCCGTCACCACCACCTGCCAGCAGGAGAGAGCCACGGCGCCAACCTGAACTAAGCAAGAGCCTGGCATGCTTCCATCCAGCACTTGGAAACTGAGGCAAGAGGATCTCAAGTTCCAGGGTCAGCCTGGGCTACAGAGGAAGACACTGTCTAACATCAGGGAAGATACTGTGAGCTCACCCAGGAGGGCCTCCTGTGTGGGGAGCTCTTTCCTGCCTGGCTCCTGGCTGTGGAGGAATGCCCCGACACTGGGCACTGAATACAGTCGTGGCTCTGGCCCGTTGCTGGCTGGGGACAGCCCACTGACCTCATTCTGAGGAAGTGGTCCCAGCGTATGATCAGGGAGTTGCCATGGAGACCTTCCCCCTTTATGGCGCCTCTGGAGAAAGATTGAAGCCTGTGAGGGGTTGTTTGGAGCATCTTGTCTGCTCCTGCTTTCCCAGACAGAATGTTCTCTGAGTGAACACGGTGCCATGTACCTGTTGTTCTCTCCCAGACATGGCCCAAGTGCCCGGTGATGGCTGTGTGCACAGTAGGCACTTAGTTTATATTCCTCCAGCGACAGATCACATCTGAGCATATGACCTGGGATAGACCAGTATTCAGCCCTCATACAATGCTCACAAGGATCCATATGGCAGGTGTGTACATCACACAGCCTGATTTGGTCTCTCTCTCTCTCTCTCTCTCTCTCTCTCTCTCTCTCTCTCTTTCTCTCTCTCTCTCTCTCTCCCTCCTCTCTCTCTCTTCATTTATTTATTATGCATACAGCATACTGCCTATATATATATACACACAAACACACACATATGCATGCAGGCCAGAAAAAAGGAACCAGATCCCATCACAGATGGTTGTGAACTACCCTGTGGTTGCTGGGAATTGAACTCAGGACCTCTGGAAGAGCAGACAGTGCTCTTAACCTCTGAGCCATCTCTCCAGCCCAGCCTGGTTTCTCTTGACCTATTTAAACCCTTCTTAATAGGAGGTGACTGTGACAGCAAAGTCAGCTGACAGAGGACAGGAGGTCACGGTACACAGACTTTAGGTACCTGGGGATCACCAAAAGGATGATGGTGGGTGAAGTGACTTCTCACAGCTCACACCTCCAGGGCCAGCTCCCAGACCATGGCTCCTACTCCAGAGCCTCACAGAACTTCCCAGAAGGGACGATGACTGCTCAAGTCACACAGCACACCTAAGACCAAAGCCTAACTGTGAGGCACCTGAGCCCTCAGACTCTATTCCTTGAGTCTTCCTGGGTTTTCTGTTTGTGGACTGCAGCTGGAAGTTGCCATTGGGTTTTCATAGTAGACACAACTTGAGTTCCTCACTCTTTTTTCCTAGTTTTTCAAGAACATAGCCGCCAGAGACTGCCTCACAGACACCCCAGGGGCCCAGGAGCAAGAGGGGACACCTGGACTGCCTTGTGACATGCCCCTGGGACTGGAGGGAAAACCTTCTACAGCTGTGACAGGATCCTACGTAACACACATAGCTGTGAACATGGCTACTGCCAGGTGGTAGCTGGGCTCCTCTCTTGGGTGGGGGAGTGACCAGGATGCATGTCCTTACTCTCCTGAGATACAAGGTGGGTCTCATGCCATGTGTACCTGACCCACATGGCTCAGCAAGATGTTCATCTGTAGTGGGAGGAAGAGAGAGAGAGACAGAGACAGAGAGACAGACAGAGGCAGAGACAGAGGCAGATAGAGAGAAACACAGAGAGAGACAGATAGAGAAACAAGGAGAAGCAGAGAGACAGAGACAGAGACAGACAGGCAAAGGACTGCAGAGAACCAGGCAAGGACAGAAAACATGCGCCCTCCAGTGGCCACCCTGGACTATGCGGGTTGGCGACTGGAGAGCCAACCTCTCCTCGCTACCCCCATGTCTAAGTTCTGCATAGCCCAAGACAGTTTTAATTTTTCAAAGTTCATAAGATTTTCAAGGGTTCCAAGAGAGCCAACGACGAGACCTCACACACTCTCTCCTCCACACCTATGCCATACCTGTGTCTCGAGTCTCCTGTGTCCCCTCTGCGGTCCCTCCACCCTAAGTAGGAGGACCCGAGTGTGGTCTCTGTCGCCCTCTGGTGGTCACATGCTATAATACAGGGCAGACAGAGACGAAGCCGATTTACTGGAAGAGCTGGGGATCGGGAGGAAAACGATCCCTTAAGACAAGAGAAGAACAGAGACAAACTGATGCAGGAATGTAGTAGCCTACTGGCTATCAGAGGCAGGATTCAGCCACTTCTGAATTCCAGGAGCTGGCCATATTCTTGGGGCATTAACCCCCCCTCACCTACAGATAAAAAAAGCCACAGTCCATCAATGGGCACAGGAGGTGGATGCTTCCTCTTCGAGCTGGAACAGTATCCTCTGAATGAGCCCCATCTCCCATGCCAGAGTGACTCAACTGCTCAGCCAATGTACAGAGACCCTGTTTCCAGTAAGGCTGTGTTCTGATGCCTAGAGTGGACATGTACTTTGGGGAGATAGTTTTCAATTCAGCTAATACCTCAGAGGGGAGGGATTGTGGGCCAGGAGACACAGAGCAAACCGCCTGACATCATTCGGAGAGAAAAATCACAGGACTGGCCACAGTCCCTGTAGGAGTTAAGGACCACAGCTGCCCCCAAACTGAGTGCGCAATTCTGTAAAGAACACACGGAGATTCGTCTGTGTGTTGTCTGGGGAAACCTGTCCCTGCCTCCCAAAAGGGGAGCATAACACAGGTACCACGGAGACCCAGCATTCAGATGTGCTCGGAGGGCTCGCTGTACAGGGGAGCTGGCTCCCAGTGCCCGCCCACCTATCTCTTCTTCCCTGGGGCTCCAGTTCCTATTGAGTGATTGCCTAGGAGACTAGAGAGATCAGCGCTTTGCTTCAGGCCACACAGCAGGGCTGAGGCGTGGGATTTGAATGTGGAGCCGCTGGCCTTAACCTAGGTGTTTAAAACAAATCCCAGCATGATGGAGCTGGGACGCACACACACAAAAAAACGACCCAGTGTGACAGGCATCCCGGGGAGCGATCAACATCCTGCCTTGGGTTCTTTGCTTCCACCAACGGGCCTGAGTATGGCTCTGCTTTGTACCTTAAGTAAAATGGGAGGCTGTGACCCGCAGACCTCTCACCGTGAGTAAAATATAGCTGTGTCAGTGGGGTTTTTAGTGCCCTGACGCTGGGGTCATCTCCCCCAAGTCTAACAGTGGGAATCACATACTCAGAGAGACCCAGGACTGCCTGACGCGCTAGGCACTACTCTGAGCTGCTGCCTGCCCCCTCATTTCTTCGTTCACACCCTCCGCTTCCCTTTGCCTCTCTCCTTTACCGTTTACTCCACTCACCCTCAGTGACACTGGCTCCTAGGCCCCGCCTACCTCGCCTTCTGCCTTGGGGGTGTGGGGGACTCGCCTACACAGCAGGGTCCAGGGTGAAGTCCCAGGCAAGCTACCTTCAGGGATCTCCCTGTCTGCTCCTGGTGGATACAAGCACTTTGAACCCCAAGAGCACCAGATTCAAAGGCGTGTGGAGGCTCTGTGTCCCACTTCCAATTCATTTCAGAGAGCAGTTAAGCCCCAAGGCAAGACTGGCCCTCTTCACCCCGCAGGGGAGGCCCCGGTTGCCCAGCAACCAGCTGGGCTCCTCCCAGGGCATGCCTGGGGATGGCCCGTTGCCTGGCAACCAGGCAGCAGAGTCCCTTGAGCCTAGCCAGACCACACAGCTGGGCCCAGTACTAGCTGGCTTTTTTCTGACTAGGGGACTCCTGGGGCCCTGTCCTTATTCCCCAAGATCCAGGCAGCAGGTGCCTCTGTCCACAATGAACGTCGTCCTCTCCAGGTGAGCAGCCTGCGCTGCTGGGAGGGGTGTGCAGGTGGGATTCTCACCGTCTGCCACATCGGGGAGGAGGGCAGGTGAGCTCTCTGCCATCTCTTCTCAAAGTGGAGGGAGGGCTTGAACCATACAGGTCACCAGAATCCAATCGGTCTGCCTCCCCTTTTGCTGCCTGACTATCAGGTGTAGCCACTTGCTAGTCTGTTCCCTGCATTCGTGTGCCTCCTAGGAACTCCTTCGAAAACTCAGGCCCCAGACCTTGCCACTGCTCTGCCTAATGGCCTCAGACTCACTGTCACCTGTCTTTTCTGATTGACTTTGAGTCTCCCTGTGACTCAGACTTCCGGTGTCCTAGATGCACCCAGAGTGCTCCTTAAAAGCTGGCTTCCAGCCTTACCCCATGATCTGATTTCCAGAGCCTGAGGCTTGCATGTCTGTGTATGAGTGACAGACATCCTGGGGTCTGACCTGACGTATACCCTTGGCCAGGACGCTTTGCCTCTCTGGGCTTCTGTTTACTTGATTTAAAAAATGTCAACAGCAACTTCTTTTAGGGAAGTGTGAGCAGAGCATTTGCAAACTACAAAGTTGAAGCTCATTAGAGACAATGCTCCTTACGGCCACTAGAGGGCACAAGAGAGGCTTGGGTTCTAGAGAGGGAGGGCAGCAAGGGACAGGAACAACCTGGGGCTGAGGGGAGGGGACCATGACAGGAAGCGTAAGGAGGCAGATGCTGCAACAGCTTCCTGAACTCTTTTTTTTTTTTTTAAGATTTATTTATTTATTATATGTAAGTACAATGTAGCTGTCTTCAGACACATCAGAAGAGGCCATTAGATCTCATTACGGATGGTTTTGAGCCACCATGTGGTTGCTGGGATTTGAACTCACGACCTTTGGAAGAGCAGTTGGTGCTCTTACCCACTGAGCCATTTCACCAGCCCTTAGCTTTTTTTTTTTTTTTTTTTGGTTTTTTTTTCGAGACAGGGTTTCTCTGTGTAGCCCTGGCTATCCTGGAACTCACTCTGTAGACCAGGCTGGCCTCGAACTCAGAAATCTACCTGCCTCTGCCTCCCCAGTGCTGGGATTAAAGGCATGTGCCACCACCACCCAGCCCCTCCTGAACTCTTATGAAGACTGAGCACACAGGTTGTCACTGAACGCTGGCTATGGGCAGGTTGTGGGGTGTGGCAAGTGATATGATCCCTGAAGGTGTGTCAGAGAAGGCAAGAGTGTGGGCGTGGTGGTCAGTGGTCTGCAAGGTGCTCTGTGGAGGAGCCCAGGACTGGTGGGAGGGAGGAGGGACCAATCAGAGGAGTAAGGGTGATAGAGAGCCCAAATACCACGCAGGGGAGCTTGGTGGGGTCGTATGGCACCCTGGTAGACATCTGTCCACAGCAACACCTCCCTATTGGAGCATCTCTGGTACCAAATAAACTGCAAGAAACAAGATACTGGGAAGAGGAAAGGGTGTGCAAGAATAGGCCTCTTAAAAATTATAGGTTTAAATTTAATTATAAGTATCAATTAATTATGTATTTGTGTGTGGACAGAGGAGGGCACTGAGTGTTCCCTCTATTGCTCTCTGCCTGATTTATTGAGATAGGATCTCAAACTGAATCAGGAGCTGGGTTGGCAAATCAGGTATCCTCCTGTCTCCATGCCCCACTTACATGCTAGAGTTACATACAGGTATTTGTGGGGGCCACTTCTGACCTTTTTTTTTTTTTTAAAGATTGATGTGTGTGTGTGTGTGTGTGTGTGTGTGTGTGTGTGGGTGTGTGTGTGTATTTTGCATTGTTTGTTTTTTGAGGCAGGGTTTCTCTATGTAGTCCTAGCTGTCCTGGAACTCTCTGTGTAGACCAGGCTGGCCTCAAATTCACAGAGATCTGCCTATCTCTGCCTTACCAGTGCTGGGGTTAAAGGCGTGCCTAACCATGCCCAGTTCATAGTTTTAAATTTTCAGTAATGCATATATGTATATACAGAGGCGGATTTGTGCACAGGAGTACAGGTGTCCGAGGAGGACTGCAGAGGGCATCAGATGGCCCGGAACTGCAGTTACAGGTGGTTGTGAGCCTGAGAACTGAATCTGGATTTATCTACAAGAACAATAGATAGGCTTAACCACAGAGCCAGCTCTTCAGCTCCACCCCCACCCCCGCCCCTATTTAACACAGGTGCTGGGGATCTGAACTCGGCTCTCCATGCTTGTGTGGTGTCTCCCCCCATACACTGAGCTGTTTCTCCGGACCCTCGAACTATCTGTCAGCCTCAAATAGATTCCCAAAGGGTCATTCATTTAACTCAAAAGCTTCTAAGAAGAGAGAAAGAGGAGATAACATGGGAAGGACCCATGGGAGTAGAGGGGGCTAGAAGAGAAGCCTTTGCGGCCGGTACAGTGGTGTGCACAAGAGTATGGGGTGCCGCAGCCTCAGGGACAGGAACAGAGGCCAAGTTTAAACGAAGGTCCCATCTGATCCATCCACTCCTGTTCAGCCGTGGGAGACAGGCAGGTCTTATCTCCTGCCTCACTGGGATGAAGTTAGCCCTCAGAACTGCCCAGGGACCAGGTACTTGGATGGTGCTTGCACACTGGAGAGATGGGTATGGTGGTTCCAGTGATCATGGCCTTTCTACATTTAGTGCTATCACCTCTACTTAGGGACAGCCAGGTGAGGGCCATGGAGAACACTGTGACAAATGCTGAGAGGTATTTCGGTCAGTTCTGCTCACTGCTGGCCTCCTACACGCGCAAGACGGCCCGGCTGCGCGACAAAGCTGACCAGCTGGTGAAGCAGCTGATAGACTTCGCCAACACGGAGAACCCTGAGCTGCGGGCCACCATTCGAGACTTCGCTGAAGACCTGGCCAAAGTGCAGGATTATCGGCAGGCAGAGGTGAGTGAGCATAGCTCTGGGCAGGAGTGAGAGCTGGGACCATCCCCTCCCCTCATGGCCATGCTGGTGACAGGATAGAGATCTAGAAGACTTCAAGTTGTTGGGTAAGGGCTACTCGAGTCAAGGGGACCTGGAAGCACTTATTAGGAGGACTCCATGAGGGCCATAGATTTCTGGGTATGGTCTAGAGGATAAAGGAGGTAGCAGTGGAGCAATCAATGTGTTTTCAGAAATGCCCTGTATGACTGGCAGAGAAGAACACTCAGGTCCCCTGTGGCTGAGCATTACAGGAGGTACACATGGCACAGGTTGTGTGACAGACAGCTCCTCTACATCCACACAAAGCCAGGCAGGTACAAGCTCTTGGGACAGAGAGCTCCCTAAAACAGGGAGCTAAGCTTCTCCCATGGTGCATGGAGATGTCACATGATCACTTGGATGGCTGCCTCTGCTCACTGTCCTTTTGGTGGGGAAAAGATGAGTCAGCAGCACAGTCTGGCCTGGATCTCAAGGCCAGCCCCTCCATTCAGCCTCTGGATGCCAGGATTTTGGATAGGAGGTACCCTTCCTTGATCTGACCAGTGAGAAAAGTGAAGCTTCTAGATCCATGCTGGGCAGCTGAGTGCCACCCAGCATTCCCTACCCAGCATCCCCACCCAGCATCCTCACTCCAGCATCCTCATGCAGCATCCCCACCTCAGCATCCCTACCTCAGCATTCCCACCTCAGCACCCCCACCTCAGCATCCTCTCCTCAGCACCCTCACCTCAGCATCCCCACTTCAGCATCCCCACCTCAGCATCCTCATCCTGCATCCCCACCTCAGTATCCCCACCTCAGTATCCCCACCTCAGCATC
>JADRCD010180462.1:0-14579 GCA_019843815.1 Montemys delectorum
AAAAAAAAAAAAAAGAGTTAAAAGTAGAAGAGTTTTTTTTAAATAGTAAATAGAAAGCAGTTAATGGGCTTTGGTTAGTTGGGTGCAAGGAAAGAAACCCAGGGCCTGTATTTGCTGTCCTACACCCTCCAGACCTTTTACTATATTTGATGAAGTGCTGAGTACACAGTAAGCACTTAGATTATCAGGAGATTGTACCTGTCCGGTCAGGATCATAGATTAGATTTTATGTAGCATGTAGGTACTAAGGAGATGGTGAAAGGTTAGAAGCGTTCATCTTGAGTTTCGGTGTGGGAAATACTACTTTTCTTAAGCTAGAATGCAAGGGAAGGCAAACAAACCCGGAAGTGCATTTGGGTCAGAAACTCCAAGAAGGTAGACCTGTCATCAGTGAAAGACAGTCCAGTGTCTGCAGGGGAGGAGGGGGGTTCAGTCTACTTATAAATTCTTGCCAGGCATGCTTTTTTTTTTTTTGGTTTTTCGAGACAGGGTTTCTCTGTGTAAAACATACCTCATATTTTATTTATTTTTTTTTAAAGATTTATTTTATTTATTATATGTGAGTACACTGTAGCTGTCTTCAGACGCACCAGAAGAGGGCGTCAGATCTCATTATGGGTAGTTGTAAGCCACCATGTGGTTGCTGGGATTTGAACTCATGACCTTCAGAAGAGCAGTCGGTGCTCTTACCCACTGAGCCATCTCTCCAGCCCAAACAATTTTTTTTTTTTTTTTTAAGATTTATTTATTATATGTAAGTACACTGTAGCCATCTTCAGACACTCCAGAAGAGGGCGTCAGATCTCGTTACGGATGGTTGTGAGCCACCATGTGGTTGCTGGGATTTGAACTCAGGACCTTCGGAAGAGCAGTCGGTGCTCTTAACCACTGAGCCATCTCTCCAGGCCGCCAGGCACGCTTTTAAGCCCAGCACTTGGGAGGCAGAGGCAGGAGGATTTCTGAGTTTGAGGCCAGCCTGGTCTACAGAGTGAGGTCCAGGACAGCCAGGGCCACATAGAGAAACCTTGTTTTGAAAAACCAGAAAAAAAAAAAAAGTCTCTAGAAATGCTTAGATTTTATCTTAAGTATATTTCTCATACTCACTATTTAAAATTTTTTAAGTTATATTTGTGTTTTCGGGGGTGGTGGCTGAGTATTGTGGCGTGCGTATGGAGTTGTGGGTCCCTGGGATTGAATTGAGGGTTTGAGCCATGGGAACAAGCTTCTTTATCTGCTGAGCCAGCTACCCCTCCCGTCCCCTCCCCTTTTCTTTTCTTTTCTTTTTTTTTTTTTTTAAGATTTATTTATTTTATGTGTATGAGTGAGTACACTGTAGCTGTACAGATGGCCATGAGCCATCATGTATGTGGCTGCTGGGAATTGAACTCAGGACCTCTGCCTCAGGACCCCGCTTGCTCCGGCCCAGCTCGCTCAGGCCCAGCTCGCTCCAGCATAATTCACTGTAGCTGTCTTCAGACGAACCAGAAGAGGGCGTCAGATCTCATTATAGTTGTGAGCCACCTTGTGGTTGTTGGGATCACAGGACCTCTGGAAGAGCAGACAGTGCTCTTAACCTGTGAGCCATCACTCCAGTTCTCGTATTCACTATTTTTTTTTCTCTCTGTGTGTTTTAAAGATTTATTTATTTTAATGTATGTGAGTATGATGTCACTGTCTTCAGACACACCAGAAGAGGGTGTTGGATCCCATTACAGATGGTTGTAAGCCACCATGTGGTTGTGGGATTTGAACTCAGGACCTCTGGAAGAGCAGTCAGTGCTCTTAACCGCTGAGCTATCTAGTCCCTTTACTCACTATTCTTGATGCCTTGCATTCTGGAACTTTCCTGAGTCATAGTCTATCAAGACAGATTTTCTTTGCCCTCATGGGGAGAACAGAATACAGGTGACACATAGGCTGTGATAGGAAGTCACTGTGTATTTGAAGAAATAAGTCATAGCTAATCTTTTGCAATATTAGAAATTCTCTGTAAAAACTTGCTTCTTTGATGCAGCTAGGATACTAGAGTTGTTTTTGCCTTTTCCTGAGTAATATTCAGGTATTCTGTTAGCATGTTGTAGAGACAAAGTTTTTGCCTTTTTTTTTTTTTGGTTTTTCGAGACAGGGTTTCTCTGTGTGGCCCTGGCTGTCCTGGACCTCACTCTGTAGACCAGGCTGGCCTCGAACTCAGAAATCCTCCTGCCTCTGCCTCCCAAGTGCTGGGATTAAAGGTGTGCGCCACCACTGCCCGGCAAGTTTTTGCCTTTGAAAAGGGTTCTGTGAGAGGCCTCATAGGGTAAAGTCGAGCAGAAAGGTGGAGGGCAGCCAAGTCACTCATTTATAAATGGTGAAGCCCCAAGTCCTTGTCAGACTCTGCAGGGAATGAACAGAGCCTGAAAGGGCCAGTGTCTCCTCCTGACCTGACTAGACACTTATGCCCGCCACTAGGGGTTTCTCTTGTCTAACCTGCCAGAGACGGCAACAGATGAGAGCAATGACTGAAGACTCCCTGCCTAATGCTCTTCTTCTGGTCTCTTACCAGGACATCAATAGCCTCAACAAACAAATTGCTCAGCTTCAAGATTTTGTGAGGGCCAAGGGCAGCCAGAGTGGCCGGCATCTGCAAACCCATTCTAACACCATTGTGGTTTCATTGCAGGTGGGACCTTGGGGGTGGAGGAGGGAGGAGAGAAATAACAGAAAGTCTCTTCTTTAACCCAATTGTCCTTGCCTTTCAGTCAAAACTGGCTTCCATGTCCAATGACTTCAAGTCCGTTTTAGAAGTGAGGACTGAAGTAAGTGAGATCTGTAGGTGGGTAGGAATCTTGTATGGGGTCAACACACCCACTTTCCAGGGACTCAGGATCATTCCATTTCTCCCCAACATCAGAATCTGAAACAGCAGAGGAACCGTCGAGAACAGTTCTCTAGGGCACCAGTGTCGGCCCTGCCTCTTGCCCCCAACAACCTTGGTAAGTCAGAGGTACTATGGGAAACTTAGGAGCTAAGTTCTTCTGGCTTTGGTGGCATCCTCTAAACTTTAGAGTGTAAACATGGGAGTGGAGTAGGAGAATGGAGCGGCCAGAATGGTGCTGTGCATTATCTCAGAAGACAAACCTGGTTTTGAAATTTTATGATTTACACTTAATCCATGTGTCTTCTCATGGGAGTCAACGCAGACATATCAGAAAAATGACACGTGTCTGACTTTTGTTCTTAGTCACATTCTCTCATTTAATTTTCACAACCGGCCTTTGGAAAAGCAACTATTGTTAAGTCCATTTTACAGATGAGGAAACTGAGACTCAGATCAAATGATCTACTCAGAGCTGGATTTAAATCTAGTGGGTTTTGAATGTGTTTTTATTTTTAAAGCCAGAGTCTCATGTAACTTGGGCTAGCCTCTAGCTTGTTGTTAGGGCCTCATGTAGCTTGGGCTAGCCTCTAGCTTGTTGTTAGCTGAGGACTGAGCTACCTCCACCTCCCTATTGCTAGTATAACAGGCATGTGCTACCATGTTCTGCTTGAAGTGTGCTTGCACGTGCTCTCGCACTCACTTGACCACTCACTCTGTGTGTGTGTGTGTGTGTGTGTGTGTGTGTGTGTGTGTGTATGTGTGTGAGAGAGAGAGAGAGAGAGAGAGAGAGACAGACAGACAGACAGACAGTCAGACAGACAGAGACAGTGACAGTCAGACAGTGAACAGTGGCAACCAGGGTCTCTCTATGTTGCCTTGGCTGGCAGATCAGATTGTCCTCAGACTCATAGAGATCCCCTTGCCTCAACCTCAGGCATGCTGGGATTAAAGGTATATGCTACCATACCAAGCCCTGAACCTGCTTTTAACCATTAAAATGTGCCATGTCCTATTTTCCTTCCCAGGAGGTGGTCCCATAATTTTGGGAGCAGAGTCCCGAGCCTCCAGGGAAGTGGCAATTGACATGATGGACCCTAGAACAAGTCAGCAGCTTCAGCTCATTGATGAGCAGGTACCTGGGCTCTGAAATCTGGAGAATCAGTTTCTCTGTTGTCTTCTGTGTTCCCCAGAGTATTTGGCATGAATGTGTCATGGTGAAAAGGTCTTGAAAACCTAGGCCCTAGTTCATGGTGCTTTCTTCTTCTGAAGGATTCCTACATCCAGAGTCGGGCAGACACCATGCAGAACATTGAGTCTACAATCGTTGAGCTGGGCTCCATTTTTCAGCAATTGGCACACATGGTTAAAGAACAGGAGGAAACGATTCAGAGGTGAGACACTCACCCTATAGAGTGCAGCCTTCTCCTCTCCGTGGATTGATATCCTGAAGTGCCCAGGGACAACTTGTTCTTTGGAAGAGTAGAGTGAATTCTGCCCACCCGCTAGTCCTAATTCACCTGTTTCTGCTCTTCAGTAAGAATTTATTGAGGGGGTGGTATGGTGATGCGTGCACACCTTTGATCCCAACACTCTGGAGACAAAAACAGGTAGAACTCTGTAAGTTTGAGGCCAGCTTGGTCTACATAGTGAGTTCAAGGACAGCCAGGGAGGCTACATAGAAATCCTTTTTAAAAAAAGAAAAAGAAAATGCCTGCCATACATAAAGGCTTAGGATCTGTATTCAGAATCATAGAGAAACAACTGGTAGGGACAGCCAGCTGGCTTACTGGGTAAGGGCATTTTCTGTACAAGCTTAGTAACAGGAGCTTGATTGCTGCAAACAGATAAAGGTGAAAGAGTCCAGTGCCACAGTGTTGTCTTCTGGCCACCACATTTATGCCTCCCACCCAGCAGCAGTAGTAGTAGTAGTAGTAGTAGTGGTAGTAGTAGTAGTGGTAGTAGTAGTGGTGGTAGTAGTAGTAGTAGTAGTAGTAGTAGTAGTAAAAATAATGTAAAAGAAAATCATCAGAGAAGGAAGCACAATGTGCTGACCTTAAAATACAGCTACTCTCGCACAAAGTCAGTGGTGACACACGCCTTTACTCCCAGCACTTGGGAAAAGCAAAATAAATTAAAATAAAAAATGAAAAAAACTACTAAAAGAAAAAAATACTCAGCATTGTTTGAGCCCAGGAGTTCAAGGCCAGCTTTGCCAGTGTAATTGGCTCTTTTTTTTTCTTTTTCTTTTTTTTGGGAGGGGTGTTTTTTTTGTTTGTTTGTTCGTTTTCGAGACAGGGTTTCTCTGTGTATCCCTGGCTATCCTGAAACTCACTCTGTAGAACAGGCTGGCCTCGAACTCAGAAATCTACCTGCCTCTGCCTCCCAAGTGCTGGGATTAAAGACATGCAATACCACTGCCCAGCTCCCACAACCATTTTTAATCCTTGTTCCTGGGGATCCGATGCAGGCATCAGGAATTTTAAAAGTTGATTTAAAATGTCAGCACTTGGGAGGCGGAGGCAGAGGCAGGCGGATTTCTGAGTTCGAGGCCAGCCTTGTCAACAGAGTGAGTTCCAGGACAGCCAGGGCTACACAGAGAAACCCTTTCTCGAAAAACCAAAAAAAAGAAAAGAAAAGAAAATGTCAGTGTTGTCAGTGATGTAGCAGCCTGAGTTTAGTAAGCAGAAAGGCAGTGAACCTGAGTGGGGAATTATAGTTCTTACGAAGTTGGTCTGGTCATTATGTCGAAAATTCTTTTTTTTTTTTTGAGACAGAGTTTCTCTGTGTAGCCCTGGCTGTCCTGGAACTCACTCTGTAAACCAGGCTGGCCTTGAACTCAGAAATCTGCCTGCCTCTGCCTCCCAAGCATTTCTTGATTGATGCTCTTTTTATTTCCTGACTATCCTGCCTTGTCAAGAGAAAAGGCTGCATGCCTTGTAGTGTCCTATACCTTTAAGTTGTTTGCTGTTACTATTCTTTCAAAACAGAAAAGCTTGGTTCTCCATTGTTATTTGGAAAACCAAATACAGGCTTCGGTGGCTCTGCTTATACTACTTTGTATGGAATAACTTGAAAGAAGATGCTATGTAACTTGTATCTCATTAGGAAGCACTTAATGTCAAACTGCCTTCACATCAGGGAGGACAGGGATCAGATAGTCTTCTACACCAGGATCAATTCCAGGACATTGTAGATGCTGGGCGGTGTTCTACCACTAAGTTACACGCTTAGTCACTGTTTTTAGCTTTTTTCCTCTTAGGAGAAAAACTCAAGGGAAAGCTCAGCAGATAAGGTTGCTTGCCACAAAGCCTGATGGCCTGAGTTTGATCCCTGGAACCCACCTAGTGAAAGAGAACCAATGCCCACATCATGTTCTTTGACCTCCACATGAGGGCCATGGCACATGCATATTCATATACATACATACCAACATACAAAATGAATGTGAAAGAAAAGTTTTAAAGCTCCATACAGACATAAATTACATCTACTTGATTATGAAGGTTTTTCCAGTCTGTTCTGTAGTCCTGGCATGGAACTCTGACTGACTGAATCTCAGCAAGAGATTAAAGCCCTGTAGCCCTGTACCACCATCCCTGCCTGGCCTTATTTGTGAGACTTTTTTTTTTTTTAAAGATTCATTTATTTAAGCTGGGGAGTTGTGGCATGTGCTTTTTTTTTTTTTTTTTTATATTTTTTTTAAGTGTTTTGAGACAGGGTTTCTCTGTGTAGCCCTGGGTCCCTGGGTGTCCTGGAACTCACTCTGTAGACCAGGCTGGTCTCAAACTCCGAAATCTGCCCGCCTCTGCCTCCCAAGTGCTGGGATTAAAACAACACACACATGTGTGCACGTGTGTGCGCGCACACACACACACACACACACACACAGATTCATTTATTTTATATGTATGAGTATCACTATCACCACCTTCAGACACTCCAGAAGAGGACATATGATCTCATTACAGATGGCTGTGAGCCATCATGTGGTTGCTGGAAATTGAACTCGGGACCTCTGCAAATGCAGCCAGTGCTCTTAACCACTGAGCCCGTATCTCTAGCCTTTTTTTTGTTTTGTTTTTTTTTTTCTTCAAAGATAGGGTTTCTCTGTGTAGCCTTGGCTGTCCTAGAATTCCCTCTGTAGACCAGACTGGCCTTGAACTCATGACACTTTTTTAACTAAAAAGGGGTTTGTTTTTTTTTTTCCACCAGGCATGGTGGCATATACCTTTAGCCACCAGAATTTGAAGACAAGTTATCTCTATGTGTTCCAAGCCAGCCAGGCATACTGAGTTCCAGGTCAGCCAAGGCTACACAGTAGGACCTTGTCTCAGAAAAATAAAAAATGAAAACCACCCACCAGAATTAGTGTTGCCTGCAGGTTTGTTTAGGTGCATAAGTAGCACAGCAACTGTGGAGTCGTTTCTTTTCTACCATATGGATCCCAGGGATCCAAGTCAAATCCTTAGACAAGTACCCTACCAGCTGTGCTGTCTTCCCCAGCTCCTCTATAATCTTATATACCAGGTTGCATTTATAAGAGGTTTATCTATTTTTGCTAAGCAAAGCTATTTATAATTGACATAATGAGCTTTATTCATTGTGAGATAACAAATGTACTCACAGGGCTAGAGAGATGGTTAAGAGCACTGACTGCTCTTCTAGAGGTCTTGAGTTCAATTCCCAACAACCACATGGTGGCTCACAACCACCTAAAATGGGATCTGATGCCCTCTTCTGGTGTGTCTGAAGACAGTGACAGTGTACTAAATAACTAATTCTTTAAAAAACAAAACCAAATGCATTCACACTAAAAAAGTGTAATGAAGGGCTGGGCATGGTGGATTATGACTTTAATCCCAAGCACTCAAAGGTGGACCTCTGAGTTTGAGACCAGCCTGGTCTAGGTGATAAGTTTCAAAACCCATAGCTATACAGAAAACTAGTCTCAAAAAAATAAAACAACGTCATTATGGCCAAAAGCTATGACCCTGATGCTTTGGCCTCTCACAGTTCAGGCTTCTGAATTTAAGGTGCTGAGGTGAAGTAGGTCCTCACGGGACCTTATGCCTACAGTGCCTTGTCGATCTTCCTCTCCATTTCTAGCCAGAGCGCCAGGCCCACCTAGGCCATACTCACCTCCTGGGGGTTCTCTACGTCACAGATTTCCATTGGCAGAAGTCCAGGTGTGCTTCCTCGTGCACTACTTACTGATAGGGCTATCTTAAATTTGCCCTTAGATGATCTTACCATTTACAGAATGTAGTTATGTGAGCTCAAATAACCGTTATGTTAGTAGGCAGTACAATCCTAGAGGGTCATCGCGCTTCTATATGTACACCATGCTGTCTGAAACATCTTGTGACATAGGACAGTACTTGGGTTTTAAATTCTTTTCAAGGCATGTGTGTGTTGTGTTGTATGAGCATGTGTAGACCAGAGGAAGGGTCAGATGTCCTCTTTTTATTCTATTTTTTTCTCTTTTTTAAAAAAAGAATTTATATTTATATATATACATGTATATGAGGTTTTTTTTTTGGTTTTTTCGAGACAAGGTTTCTCTGTGTAGCCTTGGCTGTCCTGGAACTCACTCTGTAGACCAGGCTGGCCTCAAACTCAGAAATCCGCCTGCCTCTGCCTCCCAAGTGCTAGCTTGGCTCATGTATATGTATTTTTAAAAAAATTTTTTGAGACAGGGTTTCTATGTGTAGCCCTGGAACTCACTCTGTAGACCAGACTAGCCTCAAACTCAGATCAGCCTTCCTCTGTCTCCACCTCCTAAGGGCTGGGATTAAAGGCGTGTGCCAGCATGTCTGACTACTTTATTCTCAGTGAAGTAGGGGGTCTCTCCCCCTTAGTCTAAAACTTGTTTTGTTTTTTTTTTTCCAACCAGCAAAACCCAGCTCTTTCCTACTTTCTTTTCTTTTTTAAAGATTTTTTTATTTTACATATGTGAGTACAATGTTGCTATCTTCTAACACACTAGAAGAGGGCACTGGATCCCATTACAGATGGTTGTGAGTCATCCATGTGCTTGCTGGGATTTGAACTCAGGACCTCTGAAAGAGCAGTCAGTGCTCTTAACCACTGAGCCATCTCTCCAGTCCTTTCCTACTTTCTATACTTACCTGCTGTGCTCCGGTTATGGGCACAGTTAAGACTGTGGCCAGCTTGCAGTGTGGGTGCTGGAAGTCAAATTCAGGTCCTCTTGATTGCCAAGCAGCACTTTCCTACTGAGCTATCTACCCAGCCACAATATTTGTGTTTTAGGATTGCATATGTAGATTGGCTGAAGGTTTTGTTTGCCTTAGTAAGTTTTCAAAATTGTCCTTCCTCTGAGGAGTTGTTCCCCCAAGATAATATTCTCTGGATATAAGGGTTGTATTATCCTTTGAGTTCCTTTCTATTGAAACCTCATAAAAGGTGGTAGGGCTTGTATCAATTATCTCATTTTTCAGATGTGGAAGATTGATTAAATAATTCAATCATAAGCTAATAACTGGCAGATTTATTTATTTATTTTTGATTTTCGAGACAAGGTTTCTCTGTATAGCCCTGGCTGTCCTGGAACTCACTCTGTAGACCAGGCTGGCCTCAAACTCAGAAATCTGCCTGCTTCTGCCTCCCAAGTGCTGGGATTAAAGGCGTGTGCCACCACTGCCTGGCCAGAATTTTTTTTTAAGATTTATTTTATGAGTACACTGTAGCTGTACTCACTATAGCTGTAGTTGTCAGCCTTCATGTCGTTGTTGGGAATTGAATTTAGGACCTCTGCTCACTCTGGTTGGCCCTGCCTGCTCAGGGCCCAAAGATTGATTGATTAAGTTATTATAAATAAATACACTGTAGCTGTCTTCAGACACATCAGATGAGGACATCAGATCTCATTACAGATGGTTGTGAGCCACCATGTCGTTGCTGGGATTTGAACTCAGGACCTTTGGGAGAGCACTCAGTGCTCTTACCAGCTGAGCCATCTAACCAGCCCCAGAATGTTTTTTTTTTTAAAGGTTTATTTAATGTATTATAAGTACACTATAGCTGTCTTCAGACACTCCAGAAGAGGGTATAGGATCCCATTACAGATGGTTTTGAGCCACCATGTGGTTGCTGGGAATTGAACTCAGGACCTCTAGAAGAGCAGTCAGTGTTCTTAACCTCTGAGCCATCTCTCCAGCCCCTGGCAGAATGTTTTAAAGCTAGAGTCAAGCATGATCTATACCCTCAAAAAACTTTTGTGTGTGTGTGTGTGTGTGTGTGTGTGTGTGTGTGTGTGTGTATGCGTGTGTGTATGTGTATGTATACACACACATACACAAGAGTTCACATAGTATGAAACACTTTTTACTTCCACAAATTGTGATCACCTTTCCATTATCAATAAGTGGATGTCTTCAGTCTTTTTTTTTAACCCAGTGTCCTTCTGTTTTATCTCCTGGCTGTTTCCAGGATCGACGAGAATGTGCTTGGAGCCCAGCTGGATGTTGAGGCGGCCCATTCAGAGATTCTCAAGTACTTCCAGTCGGTTACCTCCAATCGGTGGCTCATGGTCAAAATCTTCCTCATCCTCATTGTCTTCTTCATCATCTTTGTGGTCTTCCTTGCCTGAAGCTCGTCCCTCATTCTGAGCCACTCCATGGAGGACTTGGGGCCCTCCTGGGAGGGCAGGTGGCTACCATTGCCACTGAGCCTGTGCAAGGTGGTTGGGAGAAAGGCCATTTCCTTGGGACTGCTAAGAATGGCCAGTGTCCCTGACTCCCACCCTGTCTCTGGCCACTCTGTCCTACCCTCAGGCCCATCAAACACACTGGTTCTGGATTTGGACTCTGCTGTGAAGTGGCTAGAAGCCAGCTAGGGGCCAGTGGGGAAGGTTATCTCCACCATGAGATTTTTATAAACCCATACCAGCCTCCCAAAGGTAACTGGCAGCGAGAGGAGAGAATGCCCTTCCTCGCCTTCTTGAGAGTGAGGCAAGGAAGTAAAACTACCCCAGGGACCAACTTTATCATCTGGGTCAGCTAGAGCCTGACTGCTGCCTTCTCACCGTGCGAGGTGAGGGGGCGCTGAGCCCTACAGTGGCCTGCACAAACCTGACGTTGGCTACTGGTGACTCTCGATCTGCCAAACACGCTGCAGCCTGTTTCCTCCCAATTACAGCAAGACTGTCAGCCTCACTAGTGATGTTGTCATTTCTGGGTGGGATCATCATGAGTTTCAGCAGCAAGCAAACCATTGCTCAATACCAGGACCAAAAGGGTTAAGTTGGTGGCTCTGATGGGCCCCCACTGTTAGGCAGGGTAACTTTGGACCTCTGCACCCACAACTCTCTCCTAGAATGGAATAGCCAAGTACAAACGGTACTTCATTAGAATTTCCCTATGTACTGGAGCTAAGTGGGTTCATAATTGGGTGGCAACTTCCAGGACCATACCAAACAGTTTGAGCCCGTTTTGTGTCTTCAAATCACTTGGTCCTGATTTTTGACCTGAGTGAAGCAAGAGCTCTGCTGCTGGGAGAAGAGAATTTGTGGCCAGCTCCAGTTTGTATCCAGCTTTCTGGCATCTTCTAAGATCCTCAGCAAAACTACTGCAAAATGGAGGCCACTCAACTAACACAGACCCTCAAGGGAATTAATGAGTTGCTTTGTCTTTCCTGATCAGTATTATAGTCATGCTCCATGCCTACAGGTGCCCCGTCCGCTTCCCCCTCCCACAGCAGCATCTGGGTCCAAATAACCTGAGGTTATAATAGTCCTAGCCACACCAAAGGTTTCCTAGAAGAGCTCTTGGTTTTGCCATTTCAAAGTTTCAGTCAGCACTTGGTAGTTAGCAGGTGGGATCTCTTGAGTTTGAGGCCAACTTGGTCTCCAAATTAAGTTTCAGGACAGCCAAAAACCCTGTCTCAAAAAAGAAAAAAAAAAACCAAAAAACCTCCTAGCAACTTTCCCTATCTACCTAGCTGACTACCAGTTAGGCTTCAGTATGGTGGCTAGGGCCTTGAGTTAAGATCAAGGGTCACTAGATCCCTGATTTTGAGACCGTCTCACTGTGCAGCGTTCGCTATTCTCTCTACATAGTGGCTATGTAGACAAAGTATTGATACTGAGACTTAAAAGTTTTTTTTTTTTTTTTTGAAGGGTCTCTACATAGCTCTGGCTGTCCTAGAAATTTCTATAGGGCCCAGACTGGCCTTAAATTCAAAGATCAGACTGCACCTGCCTTCCAAATGCTGGGTTTAAAGACCTGCGCCACTACACCCTGCCTGACGCTTTTTTTCATTAGACAATTTAAAGAAGGGACAAGATCTCGCTTAATTCACACTTTGGTTTCACACTGGGCATGATACTGTGCCAGGCGTGCTGGAGGAAGAAAAGTTGTGCATTAGTTAAGGTTCCTGCTCCGGTGGGGCTTACATTCCAATTTTCTATTTCGTCATAATCCGTCGTAGAGTCGAGAAAAGCTGGGAGGGCATAGGCCGGCGGCTGGCAAAGAACTGAGCTGCGACTTACACGCTGCCGGGATTCCACCGGCGGGGATTGTGAGCCGTTACTCCGGTTCAGAGGCCAGGTCTCCATTCTTCTGTGTAGCCCTCGTCCGTGCTCCTCTTGAGTCCAGTGCAAAAGCAGACGCTCAGCTGCGGCGCCCGGCCAGCGGAGAAGTAGGAAGGCGGGGCCGGCCTATAAGCCATCGCGCCCCGAGCTCCGGCCGTGGGCGGGCCTCGGAGGGCCTGGCCACGCCTCCGAGCGGCCGCCCTGCTTCTGCGCAGGCTCGGAGAGCGCGTTCCCGTCCCGCGGCACCGCCCACATCCTGGGGACGTCGGCGGCGCGCGACGTGCTTCGCCGGATAAATGCGGTGGCGCCGGTCGTAGGAGAGCTTCTGTCCTGAGCGCCAAGGCGTCCTGGCGTTTGGTGGCGTCAGGTTCTGCGCCTGAGCCCGCCCCTGTACCTGCCTGTGCCATGGCGGACGAAGGGAAGTCATACAACGGTCAGTGCGGGGCCTCGGGCCGGGAAGCGACGCGGTGGGTTGGGGTGGGCGGCCCCGGCCTAGGCCTCAGCCCGGGGGCGGGAGGCCGCGAGGAGCCCTACGTACGTAGGTAGCGGTGGCCGCGCGGGCAGGGGGCGCGGGGCGCCGCGGGACCCAGGGGCTCCAGAGTCGCCCGGATTCTGGCGTTGGAGAACCTGTGGCTCAGGGGTGGGGTGACAAGATTCCTTTCAACTTTGAGGGTGGTTGATGCCTGTCAGTTCAGTTTGGCTGCCCGACTCTTCCTTTAAATGTGAGTCAGTAGTCACTTGGTCGTGGGCTACCCTGGTGCCCTATTTTTTTTTCTTTTTTTAGTACGATCAGTCTGTTCTCGCAGCTTGCTGCTTATTGTTTACCAGTTTTCTAGTCGGAACACCTACCCTACTTGTTAATTCATTGTGGTGGTTAGGACAGTATGACAGCTGAGGTTTGAATCTGGAGCTGGCTGTCCTAACCCCGAGTGAGTTAAACTTTCAGGCCTTGTTTTCCGCCTCTTTCATGTGGGTACCTGTCTCCTAAGTGTGTTCGTGTGAGTGTGTATGAGATCATTTCTATCAAGTGCCTGGAACACAGTAACTGGAGTGGGAATGTTTTCCAGTGAACCGTAGTTGCACTGTCGTTATGTATTCCTTTTTTACTAGGGTCGATTGGTGAGGATCATTGTTTAGAGGATGCTAGACTATAGGTAGATTTCTTTAAAAGTTATGAACCTTTTTTGTATTTGTGTAGTACTGATGATTTATCCAGACCTGAAAAATCTCTACCCAAATGAACCTTTATTCTAATTCAGATATAATTACTTGATCTTCTTCCTCTAGCCACCCCTATTGTCACCTCTCTCTCCAAATTCATGCAACCTGCCCAGTCCATATAGTGTTATGTGTATGTATTTGTTTCTAAAGCTTCCCATTTGGGATTGGAGAACCATTTAGGGAGGTCATCCCTAGGGACGGCTAATTCTCCCTTATAGGGTCGGCCCTAGTACCCCAGGCTGGCCTCAGTCAGTCTCCCTATGGCTAGCTTCCCAAGTTCAGTATTGCAGCCATGCCTGCATCATAGACTTTTACTTTTTGCTTTTTTTTTTTTTTTTGGTCTTAGGATTAAACTCAAGGCCTGGCAAAAAGGTAAATAAATAGAACCAAGTGTAGTAGTGGACTGTTTAAGGTAAGAGGATCAGAGGTTCAAGGTCATCCTCCACTACTTGCATAGTGTGCCAGGCCTTCTGTTCTCCCACAGAGCTATATTTCCATCCTTTGTTGTTGTTTTTGGTTTTGGTTTTGGTTTGTTTTCTTGAGATGGTTTGACAAGTTGTCCAGAATGACTTGAAGTTTCAAATTCTGCCTCAGCTTCAGTCTGAGTGATCTTTTTGTGTGTGTTAGAAGGATAGGCAAGCACTTTATGAACTGAGCTGTATTGTCAGCCCTCCTTTTATTTGTTTTGTCTACTTATATGCAGACTACACGCTGAGAGAGACAGGTCTCAATCCAAGTGTGGCCTTGAACTCTGAATAGTTCTGATCCTCTTCCCTTAAACAGTGTACTGCTATACTTGGTTTTATTTAATCATTTATTTGTTTGTTTGTTTGTTTATTGAAACAGTGTCTCATTGTGTAGTTCTGACTGTTCTAGAACTCACTGAGAAGACCAGACTGGCCTTCAAAACTCAAAAGTTGTCTGCCTGCCACTGTCTGGGATTAAAGGTGT
>JADRCD010180464.1:0-10142 GCA_019843815.1 Montemys delectorum
GGGTTATTCTTCCTGTATTCCAAACATCTGGGCTAATAACCACTTATGAGAGAATGCATGCCATGTGTGTTCTTTTGTGTTTGGATTACCTCACTCAGGATGATACTCTCCAGATCCATCCATTTCCCTAAGAGTTTCATAAATTCATTGTTTTTAATAGCTGAGTAGTACTCCATTGTGTAGATGTAACACAGTTTCTGTATCCATTCCTCTGTTGAGGGACATCTGGGTTGTTTCTAGTTTCTTGCTATTATAAATAAGGCTTCTATGAACATGGTGGAGCATGTGTCCTTATTACATGTTGGAGCATCTTTTGGGTATATGCCCAAGAGTGGTATAGCTGGGTCCTATGGTAGAACTATGTCCAATTTCCAGAGGAACCGCCAAACTGATTTCCAGAGTGGTTGTACCAGTTTGCAATCCCAACAGCAGTGAAGTAGTGTTCCTCTTTCTCCACAACCTTTCCAGCATCTGTTGTCACCTGAGTCTTTTATCCTAGCCAGTCTGACTGGTGTGAGGTAGTATCTCAGAGTTGTTTTGATTTGCATTTCCCTGATGACTAAGGATGTTGAATATTTCTTTAGGTGCTTCTCAGCCATTTGGTGTTCATCAGTTGAGAATTCTGTTTAGCTCTGTACCCCATTTTTAATAGGGTTATTTGGTTCTCTGGAGTCTAACTTCTTGAGTTCTTTGTATATATTAGATATTAGCTCTCTATCAGGTATAGAGTTGGTAAAGATCTTTTCCTAATTTGTTGGTTGCCGTTTTGTCCTATTGACAGTGTCCCTTACCTTACAGAAGCTTTGCAACTTTATGAGGTCCCATTTGTCAATTCTTGATCTTAGAGCAGAAGCTATTGTCATTCTCTTCAGGAAATTTCCCCCTGTGTCTATTTGCTCGGGGTTCTTCCTCACTTTCTTTTCCATTAGTTTCAATGTATCTGGTTTGATATGTAGGTCCCTGATCCAGTTGGACTTGAGCTTTGTACAAGGAGAAAGGAATGGATTGTCAAATCACATTTTCTAGCACTCATACAAACACACATTCTATATGAGGCTTGGAAGAAAATTAGGTCATGGGTTTGCTTAATAGAAATACGAAAAAGAAATTAGAAAAAAGTATATTTTCGTAAGATTTATTTTCTTTGTATATTACGACTGTTTGTCTATAGGTGATCTCTTTGGCTTACTTTAAATTATAACAGGATAATCTCTGAAGTACATAGAAATTGTCCAATTTGGGCAGAGGGATTCTTTTACTATGTCTTTGATCAATTTTATCAAGAAAAATAAACCAATCAGGAGAGAAACACAAGTTCTATTAAAGCAATCAAAATGATTGTTGGACCCTGCTAATCAAGATTGAAGTGTACCATAGTCTGGATAGCCTTCTGGGCTCTGTGGAAATCGAGGACAGCCTTATAGCAGGGCTTGTGCTTCTTTGACCTTGTCTATGGAGCCAGAAACCTCTACGCTCTCTGTCAGCAGAATGTAGATAGATTAGTGAAATTACAGGTCCATCAACTCCCACCCCCACTCCTACCCCTGTCTGGCCCCATAAGAAACCCACCGGTGGTGGCTCACTCCTTTAATCCCCGCACTTGGGAGACAGAGGCAGGCGGAGTTTTGAGTTCGAGGCCAGTCTGTTCTACAGAGTGAGTTCCAGGACAGCCAAGGCTACACAGAGAAATCCTGTCTCGAAAAAACAAAACAAACAAACAAACAAACAAACAAACCATAAAACCCATTCAGCAAGCATCCGAGATTCCTGGAATGCCCCACTCCCTATGCTAATGAGGCATCTCAGTGCCTTAGCCTTTAGCCAGTGGCCTTTGCCCACCTTGGATATTCCTCTCCCCTTCCCTAAAATTATATAACCCTTAGTTCACCCCGAATAAATTATATGCGTACAAGTTCATCCCGAATAATGGTATATGCGCAAGTTAAGATGGTCTCAGAAAGCGGCTTCATTGAAAATTAGAAGGCCTTCACCTAAAAGAGATGTGACACTAAGATCCTTGGAGAAGCCCATCTTCCCTGCTCCCCGACTAGTCCTCTACTCCCTCAACCCCGAATTCACTCCCAGTAGGACAGGATTTTGCAGAACTCCACCTGCTCCGGACTCTTCATCCTTCCAGTCCCGTGTGCAGCAGCATCTGGATGTCCTGAGACAGTGAAAACAGAGGATGCAGAACCTCAGCTGGACCCCAAAATGCATATCAAAAGTGATCTACATTTAAGGTGAAATGATAATTTCTTTATGCGATATTCCACCAATGGAGTATGTGATGGTTAAGATTAACTGTTAACCTGAGCTGATCTAGCACCACCTAAAGACATTCTGGGATTTTTCCTGGTTGGGCATTGCATTTTTGAAGTAGCCCGGGTATAAGCAGGGTAAAGAAATTGATTTTGCTTTTTGTTTGCTTGTCTTCACGTCATACTGGTTAGTGCTGTATGCTGTCGCTGCTGCTACAGCTGCTACAGCTGCTCCCATCCTTCTTTTCCAGCATAAGAACTCATCTTTAGCCTTTAAAAATTGGACTTCAGATCAGTGGCTCTTCAGTGATTTCTCAGGGCTCCTAGGACTCGATTGACACTGCGACAGAACTTACGTAGCTTTGTGTAGCAGTATCAAATCTTCCATCTTTCTAGTTCTTAGGCATCGTAAGCTAATGTAATATATCCCTTTAAAATATATATCCTTTTTATTGGTTCTTGTCCTTTGGAAAACCTAATCCACAATGAATCACTAAAATGCACTAATAATTATTACATGATTTTATCAATGATCAACATTTGAGTTTAGAATGCTTTATCTTATATGATAATGAAAAACCATTTATTTGGCAGATAAACACAGATGAAGTGTATACTTCATTCCCACACATCAGTGGATTTGAAAATTTTCATACTTAGCACATTCAGTTCACACATACATGACAGGCACACTGATTTAGACTAGGAGGCTGTACACTGTAGAATGAGAAAAATAAATATGTAAGTAGTTTTATTTAGTTTCTCCAAGTTGCAGAACAATGATTGAAAGCAAGGTTGTATAGAGAATTTAGTGAAGGTCTGGATTTCTATAAATCTTTATTGGCAGAGAGAATTCTACTCAAGGATAATGAGTAGGAGAGCAATGAAATCAACCTTTGAAGGCAAGTAGCAAACTACCTCATTGGAGGGGGACCGAAGAAACTCAGAAGGTAAGCAACATGAACAGTTCATGTAATTCACAAATATTTTTATTTCAGTTTCAAGCTTTTTTTCTACCATGTCTGTGTATTATATAGCATATCTAATGTCATTAGCCTGTAGGAAGCTCCTTCTGTTGTTTACTTGAAACTAATTTTTTTAACTTTAAGAAACGTATTCTTTAATTACCCTAAGATCTGCAATGTACATCTTTGAATAGCGTCAAGCTTGGAAAGATCATTCAGTTGCTGATCTTCCAGAGGACTAGAATTTTCGGCAGCTCAGAATGGCTTGTAATCATAATTTCAGGGGCTTTGACACCCTCTTCAGGCTTTCATTGGCATGTGTGTGGATGTGTGTGCTCATGTACATATACATATATATATACACATTATATGTAATGTATACACACACACACACACACACACATATATATATATACACATTAAATCTTTAAAAGAGAAAAAGAAAAAGTTACTATTCTGGCTATGCTATATATGATAATTCATTCTTTTTTGAAATGTGTTGGGATGGTTTAGAGGTTAACAGCACTTGGTGATCCTTCTGAGAACCTAGGCTCAGTTCCCAACAATCACATGGAAGTTTACAACCATATATAACTCCAATTCCAGAGAATCTGATGCCCTCTTCTGGCCTTTGGAGGGCACAAGACACACATGGTCTACATGCATATATATGGGCAAAATACTCATAAACATAAAATAAAATAAGTTTAAAGACACATCCTCTAAATTAAGAGATGGCATCTTATCTCACTAGTTAATCCTGGATGACCTTGTATTTGCTACTTATACCAGATTAGTATTTAAGCTGTGTCAATTCTTCTGCCTCAGCTAGCCTTGTACAGGGAATTTATAGCCTGTACTACCACTGGATTATAAATTGTTATATTCTAGAATTGCCTTTATCAGTAGCTAGATAACCAAGATAAAATAATCTTTTATTTTGACACACAAAGTCTGTTTAAAAATCCTATTAAGATATTGAATTCTATAATGCAAATTCTTCCAGGATTTATGAGGTTTTTTTTCTGAGTATTATGTCCTAATGGAATATAGGCATCCTGAGATGTTTATGGTTCTCTAATCTGGACCCACTCTTGTTCTTCAAGTTCCTTTCTACTTTTACTACTTAAATTTCACCAGCTTAAACTCTAGAAAAATGCTATTGAACTTGCTATTTTTTTCTAGTTGATCATACAATGCTAGCAAATTACACCATAACACTGAATATTCAAAGAAATCCTACAGTAGATAGAATTATGTTTCTTATAAGAGTTATTCTATCTTTCTTCTATATGGAGGGCCATGTTGGAGTCCATTCTTATCTGCATTTAATGAGCCTGTGATGCATCCTTGTGTTTCATTAAATGCCACATTGCCTTTGGGTCCTGTACTGGCTGGTTTTTTGTCAACTTGACACAGGCTAGAGTTATCACAGAGAAGGGAGTTTGAGTTGGGGAAGTGCCTCCATGAGATCCAGCTGTGGGGCATTTTCTCAATTAGTGATCAAGGGGGTAGGGCCCCTTGTGGGTGGTGCCATCCCTGGGCTGGAAGTCTTGGGTTCTATAAGAGAGCAGGCTGAGCAAGCCAGGGGAAGCAAGCCAGTAAGAAACATCTCTCCATGGCCTCTGCATCAGCTCCTGCTTCCTAACCTGCTTGAGTTCCTTTCCTGACTTCCTTTGGTGATCAACAGCATGTGGAAGTAAGCTAAATAAACCCTTTCCTCCCCAACTTACTTCTTGGTCATGATGTTTGTGCAGGAATAGAAACCCTGACTAAGACAAATTGGTACCAGGAGTCGGGTATTCCTGTCACAACCTGACCATGTTTTGGGGAAAATTATCGAAGGACTTTAAAACTTTGAGCTAAAAGAGCTACTGATTGTTAAAAACTCTGTGAGATATTCTGTAAGAGCTTGAAAGATCATGTTGAGAACAGTGCAGAAGATGGAGACCTGGCTTGTGAAATTTCAGAGGGAAGACAAAAGACTCTTATCAGGGCCACGTTGTTTTGATTGTGAAGATTCTGTGGTTCTGGTTAGCTGGGGCTGAATTATCAGCTGTAATTAACAAGATACCAGAACTACTAAAGTAAAAACTTTACATTACTGGGACTATTGATGCTGGTTAGCTGGAGCTAAAAAATTAGTGGTGATTAAAAAAAGACCAGTATCATTGAGGTGACATCTTCTGGGAAGTGTTTTCTGAGAGGACAAAGAGGTTGTGTTCCAGAGATAGCCAAGGTTGTACCTTGTGCTGCAGCAGGACTTGGTAATGTGTAAGAGTCACCCAGGTGGTACTGGTTTTGACAGCACGAAGGGGTCATAAAGAGCAGCTGAGGCTCAACACAGTGAGAGGCCATGGAAGGCCATTGGTGAAGGTGCAGCCTCAGTTTGCAATTGATGGCCCAGGACTGAAGGTGTCATACAAAGAAGTTGAGGCTTGGCACCATGGAGACAGTCTATGGGAGGCTCTTTGTAAAGCCTAGTTACAGCAGTGTTTTGGGAATGCCAGTGCCATACAATAACCACCAAGGACAGCAACAGTAGTGGAGTATAAGCACCTGGAGCCCAGAAGACAAGATGTGAGCTATAAAGGGCAGAGGTAGAGAGGTGACTCAAGCCCTTGGTGGAGACCAGAAGATTGTCAGTTAGATCCCAGACATTTGTTTTGCTTTTGATTGTGACTGTATTTTTTCCCTCTTAAAGGAAGAATGTATTTTAGTGGAGCCCACAGTTAACAGACTTTGAATTTTAAAAGATATTGGACATTTTAAATTGATTGGACTTTTAATATGTAAAGGCTGTAGGACTTTAGATCTTGGGGATGAATAAAAAAGTAAGGATTGAGGCTTAATAGTGATGTGTTTGTGTGACAAGTTGACAAGGGGTCAATTGTACTGGCTGGTTTTGTGTCAACTTGACATAGACTAGAGTTATCACAGAGAAGGGAGTTTGAGTTGGGGAAGTGCCTCCATGAGATCCAGCTGTGGGACATTTTCTCAATTAGTGATCAAAGGGGTAGGGCCCCTTGTGGGTGGTGCCATCCCTGGGCTGGAAGTCTTAGATTCTGTAAGAGAGCAGGCTAGGCAAGCCAGGGGAAGCAAGCCAGTAAGAAACATCCCTCCATGGCCTCTGCATCAGCTCCTGCTTCCTGACTTGCTTGAGTTCCTGTCCTGACTTCCTCTGGTGATCAACAGCAAGATGGAAGTAAGCTAAATAAACCCTTTCCTCCCCAACTTACTTCTTGGTCATGATGTTTGTGCAGGAATAGAAACCCTGACTAAGACAGGTCCTAATTCCAGATCTATGGTACACCATAATACTTCCATGTCCTTGTTTGCAGTGACACCCAGCATTAACTGCCCAATGCTGGGCTTGATATTTTCTATTGTCTGAGTCAAATCACACTCAGACCCCTTCCTATTGCTACATTTTATGTGGTGCTCACTTGCTTATATCTGACTTTTTATGAGATTCTCAAGTAATCTTTAACTTATAAGAGTTTGAGTGGTTACACACTAATATAAGTCCCTTAATGGTAAAACACTTGGATTTAAGCTCATGTCTTTGAATCTTTTTGATCAGGTGAACATATAAAAATAGGCATTGGTTTAATTTAAATTGGTTGACATTTATTGAACCAAGACCTACACTAGAACATGTTTTATACTCTCCATTACATTTGCTTGTGTTATTGTGTTGTATCTGAAGAAAGAATAATTTCGTATATTTCCAGTTGATCAGAAGATATTCTGCCCTGCTTTCAATGTCTCATGCTAAATCTTAAAGAAGCTTACTTCCACAGAATGGATGAGATGAACAAATAGTTATCCCAAACACTGTGTGTACATCCTATGCATATGATGTGTGTGCATGAGAAAGTGTCCAGAAGGAGGAGATAACCTCTCAGGCACTGTAATATGTTGATAACAAGCCACCCACATTGACAAGGAAAATTCTTTTTGTCAAACTGCCAGTTTCTGATTTGTGATGTATGCGAAATGATGAGATGCCATTATAATCTTGTTTGCTGTCAATGTCGTATGGCATCTGATGGGTGTGTCAAACAGGGCAATGCAGCGTGTGTTTGAAGTAGAGTATTTGTTTGAAGTCGAGTATGATGTAATGGTGATGGGCTTTTTGGTTTTGCTAGCATGACTCCTGGAATGCTTCTGATGGTGACGTTTGTGTATGAAGTCTGGTGAATATTGGATTTTCTGATCCTTTACTCCTTACAAAGCAATTTAGAGCAGGCCCAGATTTTCAAACTTCGTCCCCAAAAGAGCTGAAATTGTTAAAGAGCAGCTTCACACAGATTTAGATATATTTTAATTTGTAATTGAAATCTACCTTAGAATCCCAAGTCAACCAAACAAGATGAAATTTATCCCAACTTTTTCTTGGTTCTCTAAACCAACAGTGTAGTAATTACAGAAATAAAGGTATAATACTCTCAGACACTGGATGATACACATTTATCATGTGAATGTCTTCAACATATGCATGTCTCCATGATCTAACAATTACAGTGACAGGCTTAAGAGTTTTGGGAGTTGTTGTGGGACCATTAAAGGGTTTCCTTTCAAAGACTGAATAAAAGCTGAGAACATCCTCACATCCACAGAATGTCAGTATAAGGAGAAAGGACAAGCCAATTCAGATGGGTTAAGCACAGATAGCAATGCAGGTAGCAGGTTATAAGATGCTTTGCCCTGTTTGTTTCTAATAATCCCCTTATGCCTGTCTCAAAGGAGGGTAAGGACGTGTTCCCAGGAACTTATTTCAGGACGGAGGTGGTAGAAGATGGGACTAAGAAGGATGTCAGCAAAGGCAACCACATATTCTCTGAAATATATCAGAACAATGTTGGGGAAGAGGGAGAAGAGAGAAAGATCTAGAGGCAAAAGTTTATATATGTAAAGCATGAAATTGAGCTTCTTTACAAAAGACTATATAAAATTATCAGGAATGTACCATCAAAATATACATTTCAATATTGCTGATTTTTTTCTTTTTTTATTAGATATTTTCTTTATTTACTTGTCATATAATATCTCCTTTCCCAGTTTCCCCTCCAAAAAAAAAAAAAAAAAACCCAAAAAGACAAAAAATAAAAAACAACAACAAGAACAAACCCCTGTTCCCTCCCTCCTCCCCTCCCCCCTTCTACTGCTCGCCACCCTCTCCTGCTTACTGGCCCTGGATTCCCCTACACTGGGGCATAGAACCTTCACAAGGCCAAGGGCCTCTCCTCTCATTGATGACCGACATGTCCATCCTCTGCTATACATATGTTGCTGGAGTCATTAGTCCCACCATGTGTACTCTTTAGTTGATGGCTTAGTCCCTGGGAGCTCTGAGGGTACTAGTTGGTTTATGTTGTTGTTCGTCCTAAGGGGCTGCAAACCAATAATAGCCAGAAACTGGAAACAACCCAGATGTCCATCAACAGAGGAATGGACACAGAAAATGTGGTACATCTACACAATGGAGTATTACTCAGCTATTAAAAACAATGAATTTATGAAATTCCTAGGGAAATGGATGGAGAATATCATCGTGAGTGAGGTAACCCAATCACAAAAGAACACACATGGTATGTACCCTCTGATAAGTGGATATTAGCCCAGAAGATTGGAATACATGAAGTACAATCCACAAACCACAAGAAACTCAAGAAGAAGGAAGACCAAAATGTGGATACTTCATTCCTTCTTAAAAGGGGGAACAAAATACCCATGGAAGGAGTTGCAGAGGCTAACTGTGGAGCAGAGACTGAAGGAAGGACAATCTAGTCTGATATTGCTGATTTTTATTGTGTTGAGTGATCCAGAAAGTGTTCCTTGTATGCCATGTAAAGAAATCACTTTTTTAAGTTGTAAACAAATGGGAAAAGGAAATAAAATGTTTTAGAAATTAAAGTAATGAACAGGAACAACAGTGACAGCAATTTACTATCAGCAGTAAGAATCTTGCCAGTGACAGAACCTCCACTAGCAAAATATCATAGCTATATTCTGATTGAGTGAATGTTTTGGTTTTTATCCACTCTCAATGACAGGGTCAAAGAATTTTAGTTAGATACACTCATAAGTATTTTCAAATGACTCAGGTTAAAAATAAGAAAACCTTACATATTTTATTAGTAGCTTCTATTAAGAAGGATGGTGATCACCATTTAATAATAAAAATGGCTGGATCCATATTTAATTACTATTGGAAAAATAATGGATACACTTAGAGACATGGTTCCCTGAAAAGGTGTTAGAGATAACACAATTTCAAAAACATATGATATTTTGAATGAAATAGCAAGAAATGACACTGACATAAGTTAAAATGAGGAAGAAAAAGTTAAAAATTTAGTTACAATTTATAGATTAAAGTTTCATAGCCTTCAAACTCTATACAACTAATAGAGGAGTCACTTTGAAGGTAGAGTTTTCAAGGAATAGGATGCATACATATGTCTTTGCTTCCATGTTGAAAACAGATAACATGGGAAACTATAGACATTGAGGCTGAACTGAGGCCCCAGTACACAAGCAATGGCAGATCTAGAAATCTAAAAATGTTGGAACTGAAGAAAGACTTCAGTCTTCAGATGCACATGCATAGGCATAACTCAGGTATGAAATTAGGTGAGTCCATTCCTGAAAAATTAACATACACTGCAGAAAACCCATGCCCACTATGCCTGATAGGCAGCCATAGTATAAGAACAGAATATTATTCAGCTTTTAAAAACAAGGACTCCATGAAATTCATATGCAAATGGATGGAACTAGACAATATCATACTGAGTGAGTTAACCCAATCACAAAAGAACACACATGGTATGCTCTCACTGATAAGTTGATATTATCCCTAAGGCTTGGAATACCCAAGATAAAATTCACAAACCATATGAAGCTCAAGAAG
>JADRCD010180465.1:0-12738 GCA_019843815.1 Montemys delectorum
TATAAATGTAATTCTAAAATTTGACAATAAAAATACAAATGCAAGGAACCATCTGGGGACAGAGAAAATTCAGAGTCTTGCTATATATACCAGGCTGGACATGAACTTAAGATCCCCTACCTCAGCATCATGAGTGTTGGGATTACTAATGTTTATCACAGTACTGTGTGAAAAGTAACATCACTATTTGGGTGATATTTGTAGGCTCTATTGCACAGTGATGATGGAGATGTCTGTTGTAACATTATAAAATAGGAACTGCATTGTTGCTTAGTTTACCTCTTACTGACTAGCTATTATTATACTTGTCACCTCTTTCTCTGCTTAAACAATGTTTCTCAATCTGAGTGGTAGAGAGACATTATATGAGAAACTTTGGGACACTTTGGGACACTAGGCTCATCCAAAATGTGTGCTTAAATTGCATGGGCTTGGAGCCCGGACAACTGTATGTTAAGTCTCCCTGGGAGATTCTAATATGCAACCAGCACTGAGAAGCACAGACCTCAGCTCCCTATAGCCTCAGTACCTAAGTGCTTTTCTTTTGGCTCCTACAAATAGACTTGTCTCGGTTGACTTCAGGTAAGTGCTTTAACCTCGAGTACAATACATGTTGCTACTTTCCTGAAGTCAGCATTTCCTCCCACAAGACCATGGCTTTATAACAGACTTTTATAGCAGTCTCTCATCTCACATAGAAATGATCTTCCAAATGTGTCTTTCTCACAGGGATCGAAAGAAAGCACATAAAGCAAAATCAATTTAACTGTCCACATAAATTGATGGCATACACAAGAGAAAACTTTTCTCTGAGATCTATAGTTATTAAAAGTTGACTCCTGCTCCTAAATGCTTAGTAAAGAGAGAGAGAGAGAGAGAGAGAGAGAAGATGTTAATTCAAATATGAAAACTGCACTATAAGTTCTAATTAGAGATATATTCTTAATTTACCAAATATTCCTTACAAAAGGTAAATTCAATAGGGTACTAGGAGAAAGACTGTCTTTGTTGCTGCATTCCATTTGTTGAAACATGTACTGTGCTCTGTGCAAAGGGTTGTTGCTGGAGCAAGTGGGATTCAGAGGAAGTAGGCAGAAGTGGGATGACAAAGATAAGCACTGAGCCTTGAGTACCCACTGAGAAGGTACTGGGATGGATGCAGGGGGAAGTTTCTCAATCTTGTCAGTGTTGACATTTGGGCCAGGTACCTCTGGGCTGAGGAACAGGACAAGGTGTCCTATTCACCGGAGAGGTCAGCAGCATCTCTGATCCCTACTCTCTAGATGCCAGTACTGCACATATCCAAGTTGTAACAACTGCTATCTCTCTGCATAGATCTTGCCAACTACCAGTTAAAAAAATAAAATTGTGACTAGGGCGAGGAATTAATGGCTGAAGTGCTTGCTGTACACATGCAAAGACGTAAGTTCAGATCCCCAGAATATACATAAAAGCCAGACTGATTGTTCACATCTGGAATCCCTGTCCTCTACAGCAAGATGGAAAGTAATTTAGGAGAATCTCTGGAAGTTCACAGGCCAAATAATTTTGAATACACTGTGCTAATCAAAAGGAGACCCTATCCTAAACAGGTAAAAGATGAGTCCAGGTATGCCTGTATTCACACACATGATATAGATAGATAGGTAGATAGATAGATAGATAGATAGATAGATAGATAGATAGATAGATACATACATACATAGATACATAGATACATAGATACATAGATAGATACATAGATACATAGATAGATAGATAAATTTTAAAAGGAAAAAAATCACCCTCATCATAAACTCCTGTGAAAGAGTGATCACATAAGGATGTAGCCAACTTAGGAAGTTTTCTTCAAAAAGCTAATATTAAATATGTTAATAATGATAGAAACTAATTTTAATTATTCCATCACTGTGTAACAAACAACCCAAAGACTATTTGTAGGCCCTTCTAATTCTCATAACTCTAAGAGTAGTTCATGCATGATTCATTCTGCTCATAGTTAACAAGGTTGGGATTTGATTTCACAACTACTCTATGGATGCATTTTTTACTGCTATTATTGTAAAATATCAGAAACTGGAATTGACAAGATATATAAACCAGAGCAAAGTATCTCAATGTGTTTCAATGATGAGGCATGAATGTACTCATATCTTATAGAAATTGTCATCTAAAAGACTAATGTACAGCTGAGGGAATTTGAAAAATGCTTGCCATACAACTGCTGGGACTGGAGTTTAGAGTTCTAGCATCCATCTAAATGCTGAGCAAGTTGATAGCCTGCCTCTAATACCAGTGTTCAGGAAGCAGAGAGAATCTATAGAGCAAGTTAATTAGCTTACACGTGCCAATAGTGAGCTCTGAATTCAAGTGGGAGATCCTACTTTATGATATAAATGGAGAAGATAACCTTTGGCCTACATGTGCATACTTGCATGTGTGTGAGTATGCAGGCATTCGTGCACACACATATGTGAATTACATAATATATGTTCACACAGGCACACACATACATTCAGACACACACACACACACACACACACACACACACACAAACATTTTTAGATACTATATTTCCTTTTGTTCAGCTTACTCTTTACAAGAAAATTACAACATATCTAAAACATCACCAGTCTGGGCACAAGTGGAGAGCAGATATTGACGTGAAAATGTCTTCCTCAGTCACTTCTCTGCCTTATTTTCTGAGATATCTCTCACAAGATATGGACCTTGTCATATCAGCTAGTCTGGCTACTCCGAGAGCCTTAAGAACTATGTGTCCATTTCTCACTGTTAGGGTTACAGGTACCATTGCATTTGGCTTTTCTTTTGCTTACATGGCTTCTAGAGATCTGATCTTAGGTATTCATGCCTTCAAAGAAAGCACCTGAAGCATTTTGCCCACTAAGCCATCTCCCATGCTCCCATTCTGACTCCTCTAAATTTGCCTATAATTGGCCAAGAATGTTGTTCATTAATTGCTCATTTATTGACCCATTCATTTGAAGGAATGTATTTTAAAGTTATTTATAGAAGTTAAATACTTGTAGGGGGTCTTAGGTTAACAATATATGTGACCAAACAGATTCTCAATAAATAAAACATGGTGGAAGTAATCTCAAATATGAGTAATCTCAGCACTTCTGAACAGAATCCTGGAGGATCAGGAGTTCAAGATAGTCCTTGGCAATAATAAGTAGAATGAGAGGACAGTGTGACCCTGTCTCAAAAATTAACAAGAGTTAGAGAAATGGCTCAGTGATTAAGAGCATGTGCTGCCCTTCTAGAGGATCCAAGCTTGATCCCAACATTCCTGTTGGCCAGCTCAGGATCACCAAGACCTCCAACTCCAGCATTAAGAGATCTGATGTACTCTCCTGGGCTTCTACAGGCACCCTAGTCATGTATACATTCACACACACACACACACACACACACACACACACACAAACACACACAATCAAAAAAGAATGTTAACAAAATGAAGCCAAATCATGATAGATCACATATTTATTTTAAAAATTACTCCCAGTTTTGTATGGGTCAGATGAAGCTAAATGAAAGAAGTAAAATATAAGAGGGGAATATAAAGGAGAATATTGCAATATGTTTCCCCTTAATGTAGAGTGTTGGGGCAAACCTGCATTAATGGTATATTATCTTTGAGAATTCACCAATATAAAGATCTGCACTGAAATTAGTCCAAGTATGGAAGCAGCAAGAATGACCATCCTGAAGCTGTGGCAAGCTATTAGAATCATGACAGGCAAGGTTTATGAGGCTAATAGAGATAGATCCTGTGGATGGGGATGTTTGGAAGGAAGGCAGAACCGAAGTACACATGGTTTAGAACTTGAAATGATGAGTAGTTTTCTAAGGGTGATAGGAAGTCAATGGAAGTTTTAAGTTCATAAATCTTATGAACACTTTAACAAGCTACTGGCCACTAAGAATGTTATATTGAGGCTGAGAGTTAGAAAAGAATGACAGATTAGGGAATAATTTCATTAGCCAAGTCAAGAGATAACAGTTCAAGTGAGGATAATAAGTGTATTTGAAGAGAACCTCTGGTTTGGGACATGCTTTGGAAGTGAAATCAAATAAACAGTCTTGTGAATCAAAAGAGTTTTAAAAGATGAACTAAAGAACTCAAAACTCTTTGGAATTTTGGTTTATGTATAGGTAGTGCCATTTTTTTTTCAAATGAGAAAATTCAGGAAATATCTAAAGAGGGTAAGAAGTGCACAGAAATTTATAAATATTCATGGTCTCTATTATAATTTTAATCCATAGCTGATAGTAACAATCTCAAGTGGACAGCTGTGTCCCAGATTGAAAAATATGGCAAGACTAGAAATAGGAATTAGGAGAAAATATAGTGATTACCTTGTAACCATGAGACCTGATCAACTCAGGAAAAGAACAGTGATAAACTCTAAAAAAGCATTTTAGATTATCCTAGTATTCACAGTTACAACAAAATCAGAAAATGAGACAAGGGAAAAGAATTTGCTGAGAGTAGAGAAAAGAAAGCAAAAGGAGAAAGTGTGGCAGCAAGCGCCTCTCATCTACTGAGGGGCTCCAACTTGAGCATCCTGAGTTTGAACCAGTCTGAGCTACACAGCAGTACTTTCTCCCAAAGAAAAAGAGAAAATGTAGTGTTCTAAAAGCTAAATGATAATAAATATCATCACAATTGAGAAACATTTGTAGTCCTCTCAATTATTCTCTTCAATTGCTTTTCTGATTAGAAAAGTTTGCCTGCTAATAGATCAAATATATGAGCATCAAGGAGAAAGTGAACTAAAATGTCCTCAAAGGAGATGAAGCTTTGGCAGCCTGGAATGTCAAGGATTAATGAGTGTATGAATGATAAATGAGTGGATTATCTTGGAGGCTGATCAACACTGAGTGATGAATCGTACATACAGAAGGGTCTTTGACAGAGACTATGCACATCAGAGAAAGATATGACTGACATAAGCTGCTCTATATAAACTGAGCAGTGAACTCGGGGAAATGGTTGATCCTACTTCTTGCTGTTAGGTAACTCAGTTTCCAGTTTTATACTAACTTCTTAATTGTGTCTGCATGGTTTCTATCTGGAAATCTAGACAGCCCAAGAGATAAACAGATACACTGACACAGAAAAGCATAGCAATATATTGATAGTAATGATAGCAAGCATAACATTTTCAAGACTGTACTTCATCTGACACTGTGTTGGAAAATTCATGAACCAGGAGTCCTTCCTACCAAGAAATAGAGAAACAACTAACTGTATTATCCTAATAAGTTAATCAATTTGTATAGAATGTAATTCACTTTAAAAATGAGTGCTTCTTTTCCATTATATCTTTCTTTGAGATTTAATTATCCAAAAAATTCTGATACTTCACTTTACTCAGTAAACTTTGCCAATTCCTATCTTTAAGTCAATATATATATATGTATATATATATATATGTTTTATATATGCATATATAGGTATGCATATATATACAGTTGAGAATTTCTTTTGTCAAGAATTTTAATAAACTTTCGATATTTATAAAGCACTCTTCTGTTTATTTGTCTTTTTTCTTTCCTCCTTGACTGTGGTCAGGGATTATGTATGAGTTTAACTAAAATCAATAAATGATAAAAAATTACTGAAATAGGAAATTGTTAAATAGATTTAAAAATTCTAATTAATATGTCATTTTACAAATTCTTAAATAAAAAGAAAGCTCAGACGCAGGACTTGTGGTTCTACTTTCTACATAGGAATTTTAAAAAAGTAGATTCAACAAAGACAATGAACATTTTTGAAAGGGGAACTAGTAACTGATAATGAATACAATTTTTATTTTGTGGTTTTCTTATCAAGCACATGATAATCAGCTTGAAAACCAGTTGTTATATAATGAAAACACAGTTAAGCCAAAGTTTCTTAGCTTAGTTTTTTAAAATGGAGGTCTTTTACAAAAGTGTCTTTTAAAATAAACCTACATTTTATTTGTTTGTTTTTTGTCTTTTTTTTTTTTTTTTACATTCCAAATGCTGCTCCCTTCCCAGCCCTCCCTGCATGAGCTCTTCATCACATCTCCTCTCTGCAGTGCCTCTGAAAGGATGCCCACCCTCCCTCTCCCAACTTACTACCACTACCCTCTCTCCTGTATCCTTCCTCCCTGGAGCATGATGTGTCTACAGGATTAGGCACATCCTCTCCCACTGAGGATAAAAAAGGCAGTGCTCTGCTATATACATCCCAGGGACCACAGAGCAGCCCTCAGATCCCTCTTCAGTTGGTGGCTTAGTGTCTGTGATCTCCCAGGAGTTCAACTTAGTTGATACTGTTGGTGTTCCTATAGGGTTGCCATCCCCTTCAGCTCCTTCAGTCCTTCCCCTAAATCTTCCATAGGGGCTTTGACCTCAATCCAGTTGTTGGCTGTAAATATCTGCATCTGTCTCAGTCAGGTTCTGGTAGAACCTCTCAGAGGACAGCTATGCTAGGTTCCTGTCTGTTATTACAACTTGGCCTCAGTAATAGTGTCAGGGTTTGACTCTTGCCCAAGGGATAGAACCCAAGTTGGGCTGGTCACTGGATGGCCTTTTCTTCAACCTTTGCTCCAATTTTGTCTCTGCATTTTCTTTAGACAGGAAAAATTTGGGGTCAAAAATTTTGAAAGTAGATTAGAGATCCCATCCCTCAACTGGGGGCCCTGTCTATCTACTGGAGGTGGTCTCTAAAGGTTACATCTCCCCACTGTTGGGCATTTGGGCTAATGTCATCGCCATTGAGTCCTGGGGGTCTCTCACATCCCAGGTTTCTAGGACTTTCTAGAAGTTCCACCACCACCCTCCTCCCGCAGGGGCATATTTATATTCATTCTCCTGGCTTTCTGGGCTTCTCTCCTGTATACCCTCATAACTGATCTTTTTCCCTTCCCACTCCCCTCTCCCCATCCCCCCAGGCTCCTTCCTCCTTCTGCCTCCCTGATTATTTTCTTCCTTTAATTGGGATTGAAGCATCCTCATTTGGCCTTTCCTTCTTGGTAACTTCTTCAGGTCTGTGTGTTATATCATGGATATTCTGTACTTTTGGTTAATATCAACTTATCAGCTTTTACATACCATGCATGTCCTTTTGGGCTTGAGTTACCACTATCAAGATAATATTTTCTAGTTCCATCCATTTGCCTGCAAAATATATGATGTGCTTGTTTTTAATAGATGAATAGTACTCCATCGTGCAAATGAACCACATTTTCTTTAGCCATTATTCATTTGAGGGACATTTGGATTGTTTCTAGCCTCTGGCTATTATGAATAAGGCTGCTGTGAACATAGTGGAGCACATGTCCTTGTGGTATGTGGAGCATCATTTGGGTATATGCCCAGGAGTGGTATAGCTGAGTCCTTAGGTAGAATTATTTCCAATTTTCTGAGGAAACTCCAGATTGATTTCCAGAGCAGTTGAAACAGTTTACAACACCACTGGCAATGGAGTATTCCTCTTTCTTCACATCCTCATGAGCATGTGCTATCACTTGAGTTTAGTATTTAGTTCAGAATCTTAGTATTCTGACTGGTATAAAGTTAAATCTCAGGGTCATTTTGATTTGCATATCCCTGGTGACTAAGGATGTTGACATGTCTTCTTGGCCATTCAAGATTCTTCTGTTGAGAATTTTTTGTGCCCCAGTGTAGGGGAATGCCAGGGCCAATAAGTGGGAGAGGGTGGGGTGGCAGGCATGGGGAGGGGGGAGGCAAAAAGGGTTTGTTCTTGCTGTTTTTGTTTGTTTGTTTGTTTTTTGGAGGGGAACCTGGGAAAGGAAAAATTTACATGTAAATAAAGAAAATATCTAATTAAAAAAAAGAGAATTTTCTTTTTAGCTCTGTACCCTATTTTTTAATGGGTTATTTGGTTGGTTGAAATCTAGCTTCTTGATTTTATTCACATACCTATGAATACTTGATCTTTGACAAGGAAGCCAAAAACATACAGTGGAATAAAGAAAGCCTCTTCAACAAATGGTGGTGGTCCAACTGGCAGTCTGCACGTAGAAGAATGCAAATTGATCTATATTTATCACCTTGTACAAAGCTCAAGTCCAAGTGGACCAAGGACCTCAACATAAAACTAGATACACTGAATCTAATAGAAGAGAAAGTGAGAAAATACCCTCAAACACACTGGCATGGGGAATAATTTCCTGACATTGAACACACCAGCTCTGCGTTTCCTTGCTTACCTTTTGGCCTCTTTGTGACAATGTGTGGCTGTTTCTCATTTGTCATTTTTTGTATTTAACATGTGTTCTAGGCTTCAATGTGGCCTTGCTATTCAACATTTAAAACCTTTCTTGGCTATTGTAAATCCTGACATTTATAGAAAATAGTTCAAAGAATATATTCAGTGAGTATACATGGGTTTTAAAATAAATAAGAATATAATAGTTGGGTCAAAGAAACCAAACACTGTTAGGATTGTAGTTTAAGAATAAGATACTGTTTTCCAGTATCTGATCATTTACCCTTCCACCAAAGGTTTCACACAAAGGTCACATTAAGAGCTAAGGAAAAAATAAACTTGTAGGATGGTGAATTTTTGGAGCATATCTACACTTGTGAACGAGTCTGCATTTGAAGCAAAGACAAAGCAGTAGTGACTCTAGCTTCATGCTCAGAAGAGACCATAATCTCTGATGCTTTCTTCTATTAGACAGAGGGTATGAATCAAGTAAGAAACATGGTAAAGTGCCTGCAGAAGACATACCTAAAAAGACATAAATGCTTTGTCCTAAGGAGTAGCTTCTACTTTACTTTACTGAAAAGTCCTAATTTTCAAAATATCAGCCAGGAATTTAAATGCAATATGTACAAAGTATATCATATGGAGGGGAGAAAAGGGAGAAGGGAGGGGCCAAACAGTTAGTTTGCAATGTCTCCATGCTGCCTTTATAAGGTACTGTTTGCAATGATCTTTTCTCTATGGGAACAAAACAAATCACAGTGAAAAGATGCACCACAAAGCTGATTACTGGGATTAGTACTGATGGGGAAGAAACGAAAGTGCTAAGCGACCAGCTCCATCCAAAAGAAATGTCACTTGTAGTGTTGTGCAGTATGCATGCTTGAAAAGCAGAATTGGATGCTGGGCTTCAGCAGATGTAATTATATAGCGTGATAAAGTGTAGCACAAAAGAAACTGAACGATGCTTTCCAAATTACAAAGCTGTAAAGCATTCAGCAGTCAAGTTGTAAAAGGGGGAGGGCACAAAGTATTTTACTCCTCTAATTTGAAAAATCTATCTCCTGCCCTGTAACAGTATGTCTTAGGATGAGCAATGCCTTCAGGAGCTAGTGAACGGCTGTAGTCCAACTCTACTCAAGCTCCAAGTGATTTCACGTCTTCAGTAAGATCATAGCTATGCAAGAAAACAAGAAGCACAAGTCACTGTATATTTTCCTAGATTTGACTTTGTGACACACACAGCATATGTGAAAACAAGAAGGGATTAATCCTAAATCAGGGTAAGATACTGACAAGAGTAAGAAAATACAGTCTACTTGTAGCAGGTTCTTTCTTATTTCTCAGTCCCCTATAGAGCTCATCTCTGTATACTCAGCCAATGGTAGGGTATATATGAAACACGAGAACACTTGACATTGTCTACAAGGAAGGCTATGTACTGCCAAAAGTGTAAGTGTCATTACAGTGAGATAAAAGGAGTTGGAAAAACAAGGGGTTAGGGTCACAAAGGCTATAATGAAGGTGTTTGGTGTCAATAGAAAGGCTTTTGCTGTCTAGAGATACTTCCAAGCTAAAGATGGAAGTGAAAAGGACAAAAAAAACCCAATAGCTATGCAAATTGTCTACACTAAGATAATAGAAAATTCAGGACTGGCAGAAAGATAATAAATACACAAATGAAGTCATTGTTCCCTATTTACTCTGGATGTTTGGCAGGGCTCTGCATGCTACCCTTTTGGCAGTTCTAAATATTCTTATCTCAGTGACTTCATATAAACGTCATGGAGAAAGCACAGGTTATAAATGCTAGACTGAGGGCAAAAATCCAAGCAAGGAAAGGCCATTCGTCTTGAATCTAAAATAGATTTTGAGATGTGTTGATCCTTCAGTGTGTTTTTTCTTATAGATATGGTTTTTATTTTAACCTCTTTTCTGACTACTGTGTTCAAGATAAGGTAATCGGACTCCATCAGGCTGCCTAGAAGTACACAACGTTCTGCTGCACAATTCCCCATACCAATCTTGACTTATATCTGACCATTTTCCCTTATATCCTCCTCTTTTACCACCATCTCCTTGATCAGAAAGTGTCTTGTCCCTCATCTTCCATGCCTAGGCAATTTAAAATTGCACTTTTCCTCCTAATCTGGCTTCAGATTCAGGCCAACCTATGTTGCAGTGGGGCAAAGCAACCTGTCCCATCCCAGGTCAGGGATTCAGAAACAACCCCTACAGCGGAGATAAAGTATCTCTCAAGACATCTGAAATCTTGTGAGAAGTGGTCTCATTACGACTTAAATTAATTATATGCTTGTTATAGAGCAGACATTGCAATCAAACTTTGGTTGGCATGTGTTATCTCCATCATGATAGCAAACTAGTGCATTAAGGGCCTATTTCATCACCAATGTCACAATGAAAATACTAAAGATAAGAGACAGGGAAGCATTTACCCAGGCTGTGTCCTCTAGGGGACAGAATAAAGACAAAAATCACAAGTCTGACACAAACCCTAGATTTTTAGCTGTTACTTACATAAATGACAATAGAGAATGAAATAAGTTGATAGCATTTACTGAACAGTTTTTTTTTTCTGCTTTAAACAAATAGTGAAGCACTTCCTGGAGAAAATATGATATTTTTCAACTACAACAATCACTGTGGGAGGTCAACCAAGTTATCACCATTCATTAAAAGATGTGAGGTCTTTTGATGTTGTCTTATTTGATGAGAGGAGTCCTATTACATGAGAGTAGATTTTTATCTGGCAGATATCACATGAGTCTCTAGACTTTGAAGAATTAAAGGAACCAGGGGAAATTACATAGCCAAACATTATAGTCAACCCAATCTACAACATAATGCTAGTTTTGTTGGAAATAACTAAACAATGAATATACAGTATACAAATATATAAAATACGTATATAACCATAAAGCCATTTTTAATAAAATAAACAGAGAAAGGGAAGTAATGATTAATTAGCATTGCTTATCAGATAAACATTATTGAGAACCTGTTGTGTGCTAGGTACACTGAGAGAGACAAAGATGTATAAAGACATATGGATCATTATGCCAATAAAATTAATTGTGAGGTACATTCTGCTGAGAATAAGCATCTTGTCTCATCTAGAATTTGTTATCCACTTCCTGTTTTTCATTTGCAAAACAATTAATGACCTTGTTAGCAAATTGTAAACAATGGCTGTTAAATATGTAAATACACTCCTTTAACTACTCCTTTTCCTTTGTCAATAAAATAAACCTTCTTTATTATTAAACTTCTATAAACAAAAGGACTCTGTTGATGAACCTCAGTTAGACATGACAAAAGCCCTGAATGTGTAAAGGCAGAAATAAAAGTCACTGGAAAAATTAATAATATTCTTTCTGATCTAACAGCCTGAAGCCTTTAGAGCAGCATTTATTAAAGAATTAAAAGTGCATTCATTTTCAAGTCTTTGGTAGTAAAATAGCAGCTTCACTAGACCTTTAGAAATTACTTCTTCAATTATATTACTTAGAAATTTATTTTTATGTTTTCTATAGGCACTGTTTCCACTCATGCAAATACTAACTATAAAAACCACAAAGAAACATGGAGTTTAAGTTATGGTGAAAGAACATTAAAACCATATTGCTGAAAATGGAGAGAGGAGAGCTTTATATTCCCATTGCCTTCTCTAAGAAACTGTCCAACATTCTGCTGTGCTGTGGCCAGTATGTAATGACTATAAATACCTTGTATTTGTAGGGCACTTGGGCTTTTACTTGCAGTAGTTATGCAGATGAGGATCCCCAGCCAAAACAACTAAAACTGGAGTATATTATTTTTCTTTATTGAGTTCAACCATATACACGATAAACCATGTACAACACACTAATCCTGCGTACGTGTTCTGTTAGATAAATTTTACATCCATGTAAATGCACAAGTTAAAACATAGGACATTTCTAGAGCCTCACAAATTTGCTTTCATCCCTTTAATCAATAAAAAACAATCTCCTTCTCACCTTCCCAATTCAGAGGAAACACTTAACACAGCTTCTTCTGCCTGTTTCTGATTGTCATGTAAGTGAAATGAGCAAGGTCTACATATTCTGTCTGTTAGGAACGGCCGCTTTGATCTCGTCAGAAAGCACCACACTTTGGGTCCAAACAGTTCCATGTAAAGAGGTTTAATTAAGAGAAGGAGAGGGGGCAGTAGCGCGGAAAGAGAGAGAGGGGAGAGAGAGAGAGAGAGAGAGAGAGAGAGAGGAATGCTGCTCCTATTTATATCATCGCTGACGTGTACAGCTGCGTAAAGGTGATTCCAATGGATTCTGGGAATATGGTACCTGTTGCTCAGCAACAGGTCTCTGAGACCCGCCCATGAGTCACTACAGCCTTTGGATGCTAACATACCTCCCTTTTTGATATTATAAATAGAAGGAAAGAAAAAGAGAAGGGGAAGCCGATGATGAAAAGGGGACGAAGGCGTCGTGTCTCTTAAGCTA